>RJWM01013409.1:27826-53446 GCA_004363535.1 Dasyprocta punctata
GAGTTCTTTCTGGTCTTACATGCCTCTATAAGGAAAGCACAAAGTGGGGAAATGAGTAGAAGTAAAGCCAAAGAAAGGAAACTGAAGCAGAACAGGCCTGACATTTCCTCTAGAGTGTAGAGGAGGATCAGAGCCAGTCTGTCTCAGCGAAACCTGTCCTCCAAGTCTTGAGACCGGCCACCGGCCTAGCGCCATTTAAATGGTGGAAGGAGTCCCGGTTTTTATTGTAGGCATGTATATTTTCAAAGGTCTGAGCCAGATTTTACTTAAGAACCATTTTACAGAAGTCTACCAGAAGTGTTCTAACATTATTCTCTCTCTAGCATTGTCTAAATACAGTCAAGCAAGGAGTACCAGTAAACTTTAGCAACTAATTTAAATGTAAATGTAATAAAAATGTCCCATTAAAGAAATGCCATAACCTTATAACTTTTCCATATTTTAACTGAGACTTACCATTACTTTAACAAAACTGTATAAGAGACAAAGCAATTAAAAACAATGGGCAAAAACAAATCACAAGCAACTGTTACAAGTAATTATAAGCAACTGACAAAGACAAAGCAAATTTTGAAGCATAAAAATTTGTTACCCAAACGAGTCCCAGTCCAGAGTATATGAAAGAAAAGCAAACTCTTACCTCCGTCTCAATGATCTCGGTGGGACCTCCAAATGATATAGGAAAATGATCTCGGTGGGAGACTCCAAATGATATAGGAAAAATGATCCCAGACCTCCAAATGATATGGGGGAATGAAACGCTCAACCTACTATACGTATGGTGCGAGTTTGTGTTCTCTAAAATGGAAGAATGAATTTTAGGAACAATGGAGGGTAAGAGCAGAAGGTATTTATTGAGAGAAGGAAAGCTTCTGTCTGAGGGACAGAAGGGGGCCCAAGTGGGTTGCCAAAGATTCTGTCATATTTAGGGACTTTTATAGAGTAAAACCATGATGGGGAAAACTGGGAACTCACAAGGCAGAGGGGCATAAGGTGGGACATAACCATGGTTAACCAATAAGATTAATTGCTCAGGTAGAATTAATTAAATCAAGGACAAATGGGGAGGCGAGTCACGTAGCAAGCGAGGGATGCTTAACAATAATGACTCTTCCTGTAAAAGGGTGGGATGCTGATTCCTGACTTCCTCAGGATGATATAGAACTATTTAGAATATCAGTCCTTAGCATATGGGTGTATTTGTTTTGCCTTTTGTCTTGATATCTGGCCTGCAGCAAGAGGTGTGTGTCTCTTCCAAGGTCACCAAGACCTCTGGTCCTCTGTGCCGGTTTTTTTGAGGGCCTAGTCCTGTCTGACTGCCTACAATATTTCTGTCTAACTCAGTTGCCTGTAACAATGATATGTTTATGTATTCATGCTTCCAGATGTATAGGTTTTCCAAAATGTAAAACAGGGATTGTTTATGGTGACAAATTTTGTTTCAGATTCAGACCTCAGCCTGTAACAAAACTTGTGAGATGTACATCCCACTAAATGTCAACAAGTTAGGTAAAAGCTTTTATGTATTAGATAGGGATGATTGATCAAAAAGGGGGTATCTTATGTTAAAAAAATGCAAATTCAAGTGTTAAAAAGTCATCATAACTGTCATGTTACATTAGGTATGATTCTGTTTCCTAGTTTTCTGTATAAAATATGTAACTGTTAACATTCTACAGGTATTCAAATGTTAGAACATCGATGGTTGTTTTAAAAAATAATGGTTCTATTTTATGTTCCAAGATGTTTGATATTTAGATAAGATGATAATGTTATGCTTACTGCCTCTACTACATTGTACTGTTAACAATTTTCTTTTCTGGATGTTCAACAACTGAGGTTTAGAGACCAACAATTGGAGAGATAGATGGGCTAAGAGCATAGCCAATATTTTGGCCCTAGCCCTCCAAGGTCAGTGAGGACCCGGGACATTAGAGAACCTCTGCTGTGACATCTGATACTCAGTGAGTCCCTGGTCTTCTGATCAAGGAGACTATGAGACCACAGAGGAAAGTGATGATCGATGTGCGGTGTGCCTAAGGAGAGTCACCAAGAAAAAATTCTCCCAGGCTTTCACAGAAAGCAACTTGGTCAAGCAATGGCCGTGACTCATCCAAATGGCTGACACTGACAAAAAATGAGAGGTGCTATGTAGGGGTCTAAGACATTTCTTGAGGAGATTTAATTGACCTTGATAAATAACCAAAAACTGATTATTTTTAGAACAGGCCTCACCTTAACTTGGTCTTGAATATCCTGCAGAAAACCTACAACTACTAGAGGTATATAAAACAATGCTAAAGTAGTATGTTATAAAGAAAACTCAGATCACTAACATCTTCTGACAATTGCCAGCTACACTGGTAGCTGACTATGGTTGTGGATTAACAGACTACACAGGGTTTCAACTACAAAATGCAGAGACTTAAAAATCTTTAGATTACATTTAAAAAGATCTTCTACAGAGCTCTTCAATACAGCTCCTCCAGCTTCAAATGACCACCCATCCTGTGAAACAACAAAACAAAAGAGATGGATATGTTGGGAGCTGTTGAAGCTGGAAATTGACTTAGGGCATGATCTAGACATGAACATTCCAAGAACAAAGAGAGCCTAGGGCAAGTCATGTGAAGATGCTACTTCAGCCTAGAGAACACCTGGCCCCAAGGCAGTCTGAGAGGTGGGTTGCTAGGACAGCGGGGTGTCATGTGACATTAGGTTGCTAAAAGGTATAAACACCCCTGCATTGAGGGGCTAGTTCCTTTCTTCCCATCAGGAGGATAAGGGCTCCACCTGACTCCAACTTTGTCTATTTTTTGCATCCTCTCGCGTCCTTCACCCCAAGAACCTCAGGAGCCGTATGGGTTGCGGCAGCAGGGGACTGCGCAGTTCCTGGCCCCCACGCCACAGCACCCTGTGACCGCGAGGGTGGACCAGACAGGGCTGGGTACTGATCCGTGCACTCTGGGAGGCTGGGGCAGGAGGCTCACAAGCCCAAGGTAAGCCTGGACAACTTAACAAGACCCCATCTCAAAATGAAAAATAAAAACCTGGACATGGTGGCACACGCCTGTCATCCCAGCACTCAGGAGGCTGAAACAGGAGGATCTCCGTGAGTTCAAGATGGGCCTGGGGTACAGAGTGAGTTCAAGGCCTGCCTGAACTACGTAGTGAGACCTTGCCTCCCAAGAAGTAAGGGGTTGGGAACATAGCTCAGCGGGTTAGTTCCAGGTCCGAGGCCCAGTCCCAGCAAGGAGCAGGGCACAGGCCCAGGGGATGAGGCCTCAGTGTGGAGGAAACGGCTTAGGGGTGTGGGCTGAGGGCTTGGGGGCCCTGAGGAACCCACTGAGGGGACAGAGGCCTGGAGACAGGTCCCAGGGTGGACAAGCTCTTGACCTGGCCAGGCTGCGCCTGTGACCACGGGAACGCCCGGAGCCCATGTCGCGCTCGCCAGGAGCTCCCCACGGCTTCCTCGGGCGGAGACAGGGACTGAGCGTGGGGCTGCAGGCACCAGGGTGCCCTCGGGCTCATGGGGAGAACGCGGCCTCCAGAGGGTGGGTGGCTCCCGCCTGGGCATCAGATCCTGTGACCCACGCAGCGCTCAGGGAGCCGGCCCAGTGCCCGGGCTGCACCGCTGGGCCGGTTGGGACACGGGGACACTGGGTTTCGTCTTTCTTTCCCATGCACAAAATCAGTAAACAGAGTACAGGCTCCCTAAGAACAAAGGGATAGTTAATAAAATGTTTTTCTTCAATTAATGGGGTAGTGGTCTGATGTGGACTCAGACCAATGAGGCCGAGGCCAAGGCCAGAGTAGAAGTTTGAGAGCCTTTGATGATAATAATGACCAGCTGGCTGAGGCTGCCTGGGAACCTCCATGCAGAGAGGCCGACATGCTACTGTGTTTTGTCTTTTAAGAGAGACAGGGTAAATGACACATCCTTGCAGCTGTGAGAACATCACAGGGGCATAGGGGGCCTAAGTCATGGCTGAATATGGTCTTGTGTTTTGCAGGCTTTTAGCTAGGCACCACAATGGAGCATTTAGAACAAGTCGACTCCTTATAGTACAATAGACCTCCCTAAATCAAGACTGATAGTTTCAAGCAATTGTTAAGATTTTTTCCCATAGTAAATAGAGAAACTTGATTGAACTAATTGAAAACCAATCAGTAATCTATTAGTAGCCAAAACACGCTTCAAGGTCTTTAAGTATAAACTTTCTGCCTATGCTGATGAACCATGTCACCATAGAAACACCTGTTGATCTCATTCTTGTTAAACTTTCAACGTTTGCCAGAAAGAAAGTACAAATTATTTTGTTAGCGCTTGCAAGACAGAGTAGTAGCAGTCGTAGTAGAAAGAAGAAATAAATAAACAAAGCAGATTCATGCAGTCTCTGAGCTGTCTGTGTGTCTGTTCTCCACACGCCAACGCTCAGCCCACCTTCGGGGACTCTGTGGACCTAGCCCGGCTGGACCACGACACTGACCCTTTCTGCCTGTGAAAGCTGGGCACTGTTGACCTCCTGGTCTGTTCTCCTGTGGACCCACCTCATGTTGACCCCTTATGAGTGCCAGCCCTAACTATCCAGTTACCTGGGGGCCAGTGATGGCTCTTCCGTTCCATCCTCCTGCTCTTCTGGAATCTCTGCAAGCAAATTCACAAATGTGCAGTCAGGCACTGGGTAGCTCCCCATCCCCATCACAGACACCAGGGCCACTTTAGCACAGAAATGGAAATATAAGTCATCAGGTTGGAGTTTGGGAAACTTTCATTCTTAATGCAGAGCAATTTTTTATTCAAACCAGCTGTCTCTCACCACATCTCCCTTCTCAGCTTTAAAACTAGAAGGATGCGGCCTCCTCAAGCCAGGTTCCCTCAGGGACAAAGGCCACTGGAATGCTGTAAGGTCCTAGTTGTGCATTCATCCCTTGAGTTCCCTTGGGAGACATTCCTTAATTTGCCACAGCTCTAAGACTGACATGGGCACCAAAACTGTTGTCAAAAACTTTCCAATGTGAGAATAGTGTCTCTTTAGCTGGAGACTTTAGGGCCTGAGGCCTGCTCACCTGGGTTAAGGTCGTGGATGAGCTACTGAGCCAGGCTGCAGCCCTCCTGCAGATGCTATCTGAAGCCACACCCCTTCTTGGTGTCACTGTGACATCTACTGAGGAGGATGTCCAGACATTCCTTCATTACAAGTGACACTTCTCTTCCTTCTTTCAGCTTTTCACTTAATTCTGAGAGCTCCTGTTTCTGCTTTTCAGTGACAAGCATGGAGTATCTAGGAGGGAGGGAAGCAGTCATGTGAGCCTGCAGAGACACACAGGGCATTCACAGGGTGCTGACAGAGGTTTTCTGAGAAGATTCCAGGGTTCCCCAAGCAGAACTTGGTCACAGGCAAATCCAGAGCTCTGCAACCTCAGGAGGACAGTTCCTCTGAATGAAGGCAGAACGCACCTTCACAATGCAGGAGGTGACTGGGAGGAAGAGCAATGAGGCAGGGACAGCAACACAGCAAAGCCTGCCACCTCAGTAATCCGCACACACAGGCTCACTTTCTTAGCTTGGTTTTGTATCAGATGAACTGACCTCAATGCATTTCTAAAAGGTGCAAAGGAGGGGCTTCAGAGCACTCTGAGTGCACCACTCACCACCTCTCTCTTTGTTGAACCTTTTATGAGTAACTGGAATCTGTGCCTGTGAGGTTCCTGCCCTCCCTGGCCCAGGCCAGCGCTTGTTCTCACACCCGAGCTGCCCCCTTCAGGGACTCACGTGCCTTCCCCCACCCACCCTGCACACATCCACTTGCCTTAGCTGCTGGGTCAGAGGCAACTTTGTTGACATGTCCTGCTCCTCAGTGTGCAGCCTCTCCCGGAGCAGAGCATCACCGTCATGTTTGTATGTTCCAACCCCTGGGAAAAGACACATGTGTCTTCCTCACTGGGCAGCTGGACAGGCACTGTGGGCACCACCTGCAGAGGAGTCCACACCCATGGCAAGGACAATGACAGCTCAGCACTGTATTTTGATTTCCTTGTCTCTAGTACAGGTAATATCTGATAATCCCTTTTTAGAGCCAAGATGGGAGAAGCTGGCAGGCAAGGAAAAAGACAAATGATGAGGTTGGTGGAATTCAGAGTTGGAACTCACATCCCAGTGGTCTCCATGCACCTCTGCGACCATAGCACTGGCCAACCCTGCAGCCTCCCAACTCATAGCCTGAGCTGGGCATGAAGCAGCACCAGCTGTTTTTGGATGAGAGCACAGAAGTTCCATGGGCTGGGATTCCTGTGAGAAACAAGCTTCTCAAAGATCAAAAATCTCACCTGGCCATGTGCACACAATGTAAGGCAAAGCAGCATGAGGAGCTGACAGTAAACACCCGACACGCAGTGGTTCAGGTAGACAAGAAAACCCCAGCGTGAGTATGGACCTGAGCCAGGCACTGCTGCAAGAGTGTCACTGCAGGGAACTCATGAGCTCCCTGTCACCCTGTGCAGGAGGGACTGGTAGAGACCACAGCACAGGAGGCACCTGAGGGTCCAGAGGACCAGACTCCTGGATTAGAGCCCGGGAAGGCACAGCACCCATGCTCCACACGGTTCCTCCACAGGGCCTGGGGGTGGCTTTCACCCTTTTCACCCTCAGTATCTTTCAAACTACAATTAACTCTGATATAAGGATGACATCCATGAGATACACAGTTGGTCTCCACCAAAACCTAATCTGGTCAGTTTGTTCACATGGTTCCCTTCTGCTTATTTTCTGAGACTCGTTCAATTAAAAAAACAAAACAAAACAAAAAAAGAGAAATCTACCAACGAATTTTTGGAGAGATTACTTTAGCTCAACTTCAGAGTCAGAGTGGGTGACTTACCCTCTGGTGACAGTGCTGGAGCACAGTTTCCTGACTCCCCAGTTACCTCAACCTCTACACAGGTCAATGGCCTATTGCTCTAGGGTGAGTGCAAGAGGGGTCACCCAGCTTGTGACCTTAGGGTGGACAACAACTGGTGCTGTCCTCCACACACCTCCTCTCGCTGTGGCCTCAGCTCAGAGCTTAGACCCTCGAGGTCCTCCTGGACCTGCTGCCCAGCCCCCTTTCTGAGAGCCATGAGCTCCTGGAGAGACAGATGGTTGCCACAGTCTGTTACCCCAGAGACGCTTTCCACTGAATGACTGGAACTGGCTCTCCTGGACTCTTAAGAGCCTGTGACCCACCAAGCAGGTCATCCTCCTTGCCATTCAAGGCCCTGGTCTCCATGGTGACAATGATGGCTGCCACAAGTTCGGTTAGGAGCATAATCTGCCTGAGCTCCTCTGAAACCTCTCATGAGCACTGTCCCCTGCTTTCCCTGGTATAAGCAGCAGGGTGCTCTGCCTACTTGGACTGCACAGAAGCTTCAGTGCAAGGTGGGGCCACTGGTCCCAGAACTTAAGGGCACTAGTGAGGCTACGTGTCTGGAGGATCTGATAGGGGACACAGAGGGATCTCATCACAATGGCCTCACCTGTTCTAGAAAAAGCAGATCGTTCCATGCCCTCAACAGGAATTGGTAACTGGGATTCTTACAGTGCTCCCATCCTACTCCTTACTATAAAGTGGGAGAAACTGGTACATGCTTTGAGTCTCAGGATTTAATTCAACTGGAGGGCAATATCTCAACACCTCTCTTTCTAGGAATGTGTGAAAGTAAATTTATTTTGAGAAAGCAAAGCAAAGAATCACTTTTGGAGACTCTCTCATTTGTACAGGAAAACAGAATCATTTATCATTTTCGTCACTGTGAACCTACAGTACTCACCACGTTTTGGCACCTTGTTCTGGTAGCTTAGAGTTGCTCTGGCTCTCACCAAACTTGAGCTGTGGTTCTTAACCTGCACTTCATGCTCTCTCATCCCGGAGCACACATCCTCTTTGAATTTCACCACATTCATTTCAGACCCAGGACTGGGGCTATGCAGTACCGCCATGGAGACCGCGGTGAGTGTGGACTTATATCCAAAGACGGTTGAGAAAGCCAAACACAACCTGGGTTAAAATCCAAGAGAAAGAAACTGAGTATGGTGGTGCAGGCCTGTAATTCCAGCACTTGGGAGTCTGAGGCAGGAGGATTGCTGAGAGTTCCAGGCCAGTCTGTGCTACATAGTATGTTCACAGAAAGTCTGAAATACACAGTGAGACCCTGACTCAAAAAATGAAGGTACAAACAAAACAAAGTGAGATGAAGGAAGTCAAATAGAATGCTTTCTCCAGAATTCAGAGGCACTGCTGAAGGCCAGCAATGCCCTCTCCACACACCAACACAGAACACTCTCCTATGCCGCATCCTGCCTGTATGATTTTCTCTGCAGAATTGTTTTTTTTTTTTTTTCCAAAAGCACTGTTTTTATTTATACAGAGTCCTAACCACGTGGGTGGCAGGAGGATTGGGAGAGGTTCTTTCAATCCAAGGGCCTCCATGATGTTGGTCTGTTGTTACCAAACACACAGGCAAGTGGCTTCACGGATTTGGTAAACTAATGACAACGTTTAGTCTCTTTCTGCTAGAGCAACAAGGTGAGCATCGATCTCTGCTTCCGTAAGAATCCTGAATTTAGGATTTTCAACTGTAACTACTCCAACTTCTATTTCTGAAGGTTTGAAATCAATTGAGAGGACAGTAGACAGGCATGTAATTGCAGTTTCCACTGTTTGTTCAAATGTCCAATCGAATTTCTTCTTCACTTTTTTTTCAAGGAAGCTGGTTGACTCGGTTTGTTTCACACCTGCTGCAGTGGCTTTAAACCCACAGTAGTAGCCTGCAGGGTCACACTTGTACACCTGGGGGCCTTGTTCTTCATCGATACCAATTAAAATCATACAACAACCAAGTGGCCTCATTTCAGCATTCTGTGTGTAAACTTGAGAAATATCAGCAATTCTTTTACACAGCATGTCCACAGGAATCTCATAGCCATACTTGTATTTCCAATTAGCTGCCTCATAGCGTGCCCTCTGTACCTGGGATCTGCTGTCGGCTGTCATTCCGGTCATCACACAGCCAATGTTTTCAGTTATCTTGAATAAGTGAGTCACTGTACTAGAATCCAGTAATTTATCAGGTACTTTCTTCTGTGTGACAATTACTGCACAGTCTTTCCCTCTGACAGCTACTGATGTAAGGCCACCCTGGTTAATAGCCTTAAAAGCATATTCTACTTGGTAGAGCCGACCCTCGGGCGAAAAAATAGTAATGTGGCGGTCAAACCCAGCGCTGGAACCACGGGACATGTTGGTGCACCCACTACTTCAAGCAGTCTCCCTCTCTGCAGAATTGTGACCTTGACAGAGATGAAAGGCTCTGATTTGAATTGTTCAGGCTCTGCAGTTTATGTCTGAGTGGCTTCTCTTGACACTCCTGCCATCTAAATCTAACTTTCACCTGTGAAAGGAAACCACAGATGGATTTCATGCTGTGAGCATTAATCCTCACATGCAGGACACTCTGTGGAGAGATTCTCCAGGGTCCTCTTTCCTAAATCTTTAGGAGGTAGAGGGCCCAGGGCTGTGCACTAAATCTGTCCTCCTTCCTTTCTCCAGAGTGGGCTCAGCAATGTCCATGACATATGCTGGTACCTGTGGTACTGAGTGGCCTTAGAGACTTTGGAGCACATATGCTAAGCTCCTCGCAGTCAGGGCTGCTGGGCCCGCCTCTGAGTCCCCCGTGGGAGCAGCACAGTGCGTTCCCCACAGGGCCGCAGATGCACGGCCTGAGCTGATCTCCTGCTGAACCAAGCTCTGGAGCTCAGCAGCGCTCTCACATCTGATGTGCATGGAGAGGGCAACAGGAGGACCACAGCAGGGAGAGGGGCTGATTCTTGTTTTAGCAGAATAAAGATACTGTTGCTCACCTACTTCAGCATCATAAAACCAGTTTTAGTCCCACGGGTAGAGTCACATATGGGACAGCCCCGCCTGTACCACCTGTGGTTTAAGTCATCCAGGAGGGAGACATGAATTAAGGACCCATCCAATAGGAGTTAAAATTTCTACCATATTGTGTTTCAAGTTTGAGGATAAAACAAGTAATACAGTTTTATGAACATGTCCAGTGTGTAACTTACCTTCATGCGGAGAGAGAACAGTGAAGTTGAAAAGCTCTTCCTATCAGACAGAGCCAAGAACATCAGGATCATGTGGCAAGGATGAACTTGAAGGTCTCACTGAGCTTAGTTCTTCATTTCTCCAGCTGAAGGGAACGCAGTCATGGGACACCGATGTGGTCATCTTCATCCTTAGAACCACGCAGTGGGAATGGTTTTCAGCCAACCAGGAGCCCAGGAGGTGCTGATGCTCTGAGAGGTCACAGTCACTACCTTCAGACAGGGCTGGCAGCTGCTGGGAACAAGGTGGAGAATCAACACAAATGTAGATGCAGTGCACTCAGTAGCGGCTTCCCTGTCCCAGTCCTTTTCATCCCTTGCTGGTTTCCCTGTCTCAGAGCTCTGGGGATGTTGAGGTGACAGTTTCAGTGCCTCGAGCACAGTTCCCAGCTCAGGCTCAAGCACCTCGGATCTGATCCACAGAGGCTCGATAAAATCACCAACAAGGCAGCAAAACTCCCATCATTGCAAGAACTTTGCTACCCATGTGTCCTGTCACAGAGGGGCTCTTTCTCCAGGAGGAAACCATCACCTCCTGAGACAGCCCCCTCCCACACACCCCCACCTGGCAATGTCCACCTGTGAGCTCTCCTGAAAACAGGATTCTGCTCAGGGCCTCATCTGCTGAGCCTGCTTGTCACAAAGCACAGCATCTCTGTGGAGTCCACTAGATTCTCTGAAGCCACATGTCACCAGTGCAGGGAAAATGACACCCAGTGTTTAAACTGTTGTTTTATCCCAATCTCATAGTTATGCCCTTTTGTGAAATTGTACTGATATCTAAATTGCCAAGATTTCACACAGGGTAAAAAGACTGAACAATTACTAATTATGTGAGAGATGCTGTGTGTAAACACTCACCTGCTGCAAGTCCAGGAGGACAGGAGGAGTCTCAGTATTTCTGAAGCAGGAGTCCTGTACCATGTCTGTCCCTAAGTTAGAGCAGAACTGCTGAAGGTGCGGTTTCCACCTTACCCCAAGTGATTCCCTCTCTGCTCACACTCACCTGCGAGGCATCTGCAGTGAGGGCAGCTCCAAATTCTAGTCCCTAGAAACAGGACTGGGGCTCCATGGTTGTCTCTTCCTTCCTTTGGAGTTGTGCTTCCAGGTGACAAGATCCGGCTCTGAGTCCACCAAGGCGAGCGCCTTGGCCAGGTGGATTAATCCACTGTGGAATCCCTTTCCCTTCCAACCACTGTGCTCAGTTCAGGCTGTGCCTGGAAGACTGGAGGACATAAGGCATCCTCAGTTTATCCTCAAGTTTCTTCTCCAACTCTTCCTCTGCATTTCTGGCTTCTACTCAGTCTACCAAGACCTTAGGCATTCTGGGGAATTTTCCTCCTCCACTTTTTCTGACTTTCTTCCATCCCCTCCTTCAGTTCTGCTTTCTCAGGATGTGCCCTCAGCTTGGCTCCTGTAAGAAACACAGTTGTTAGCCTTGTTTTCAGTCACTGAGTAATTGCAGTCTCTGAAGAATGCTTAGACACTTCCCCTGACCCTCCCTCCACCGGTGAGGCCTCCCTAACCTTTCACCCTGATGGAGCCCCCAGTCAATTCCTGTCTTCCTCAACCAAATTTTCATATGGCAGGCTGACTACACCTATCCAGGCACACCCCATGACAGAGTCGGAGGTTACAATACTGATAGAAGATTAAAGAGATCATCAGAGAGATAGAAACAAAACCCAACTCCAGGGCTCCTTAACATGGTACTCATTAAATGCACGATTTAGCCAGGTGTGGAGCACACCTATCATTTCAACACTTGGCAGTCTGAGGGAGGAGGATCACTCCAAGTTTGAGGCCAGCCTGGGTTACATAGTAGATTCAAAACTTTGCCTCTAGGAGACATAAAAGCATGATTTATGTTAGCCCTGAGGAACTACAAGGTATTGCTGAGAGTGTTCAGACCTAAATGAACAAAGGACTCGATCTTAACAGTTGAGCAAAGGTTCAACGTTAAAAGGTATCAGTTGTCCACTAAACTATCTATGTGTTGGAGGCTAGTTTCAACAAAATCCCAGCACATTCTGTGAGACACAGAGAGAGAGAGAGAGTGTGTGTGTGTGTGTGTGTGTGTACAAACGTGCACATGAAGTACTAGCAAGCTGATTCTAATCTTTGAATGGAAATCCAAATGGTGGAGAGTGTCCAGTGAGCTGGAGCAGAAGAGGTGCAGGGAGGACTTAGCTTTGCACCTGTGCAGGCCTGCAGAGAGCACATGTAAGGGGCCATGTGGGTGAGAAGGGGGCCGTGTAATCACATGGAAAACCAGAAACTGCCAACAGTCACCAGCAATGTGGTTTTGTGGTAAATTATCACACCCAGCGTCCATCGCAAAAGCCAGGAAGAGCACCGGACACGTCCTGAAACTGTGACCTTCTCATGACCTACAGACCTTGGAAACTCTCCCTCAGGGGCCTCCTACACTCACTGGGGCAAACAGCTCTTCATGTGTCCCCAGTTGTGCCCATCCAAGCTGCAAGCTTCTCTCAGTCACCACAGTTTTCTGGCAGGATTTTGCTCAGCCAAGAGGAACCCACGCCTTCACAGGCAAAGCCAGGCTGAGGATGTAACTCAGCAGCACAGCGATGGCCTGGGAGTGTAAGGATCCGAGTTTCATTCCCAGTACAAGACAAAACAAAAACCAAAGGCAAAGCCAAATGAGTGAATGCCAGACATCAAGAAATGACTGGGGTTCTGTGAATCAGCAGTCACCCTTTACTCCAGGGATGCCAGTGAGCCAGATGTGGGATCTGCATTTGATGGCCCATATTTCTGACCACAAATTTGGGAAGTGTGATATGGGCACCTCTGCCTCCTTTGGCAAAGTATTGGAGAACAAGGTCAGCAGCAAGGGACAGTAGGGAATGCAGGGAGGGAACCCAGGGTTAGTAACAAACCCTGCAGCCTGAGCCAGACTTCTGACATGACAACACCTGTCGCCAATGTTCTATCATGTGGTCAAGTGTGACTGCCTGGATAAGCTGTACGCGAAGACATGAGGATGGCAGCAAGGACTTTGGAGCCACCGGCCTCTGGTTCTCAAGGCCACCTGGGCTGAGTGCAGGACATAATCTTCTCTCCTTTTTTGAAACACCCTTTCTCCCTGAGTGCTTCTTTTGGGCTCATACCCTTCTGACTTCTGCCCTAAAATAAATGATAATCTTTCAAATCCACCGAGTGCCCTGAATCACTGATTTGGGCAGTAAGAGCCTTGGAAGCAGTACTGCTCCTGACCCATCCAATGACATCCTGGCTGCCTTGCTCCCCATGGAAAGGGGACATTCCTAGACATCGTGGGCCACTTCTCCTCTCCCACCACCTACTGCTGGGCTCTGATTCAGCAGCTCTGAAGGGTCTTCTGCCACATCTCACAGAGGAGAATAAACCCTGAAGTTTTCTATTGTACTAAACACAACACTCACATTCTGTGTGGCTGGCTACTTGTGCATCTTTTCAGTGTGCACAAAACCCTGCCAGTTGCTGTTCTCCAGGAATAATACTATGTTCACTATGCTCACTATGCTTAGAGCCCAGTGATTTTTAGGCAGACCTGGGGCAGGAAGGGCGAAGGTGCAAAGATTTCACTTGGCTTCTCACTTTGGGAACGTCTGCCATTCACATATGAAGAATATGACCTTCCAGGCCCAGGGCACTGCCTACCATGAAGCAGCAGATCACATCCTCCTGCCAAGCCTGGGATTCATTACACAGTGTGGTTCCAAAGCTCAGCCAAGCACAGCCTCACGCCAGCAAATGCTGCTGTTTGCCAGTGAGTGGGGGCCAAGGCCAAACTTGGGTTCGGTAGGGCTGGGTTAGATGAACTTGATGCCCAAGCCCCAGTGGAAAAGGTCCCTAAGAGCTGCCTGGCTTGGCTCCTCATGTCACTGGGAGTCCCTGGCAATTTGCGGATCTCAGCTGTCAGAGTGGGGTGTGACTGTCCTGGTGGGGATGCTGGATGGCCCAGGTACACAACCCTCTGTCCTCTGAGTGACTGGTCAGCAACCAGACTGAGAGGCCCTGCCAGGGAGCAGTCTGCAGGGCTGGGTGATCTCAGGCAGCCCTGTGGCACTGGTTGCTGTGCCAGCTCCTGGTAGCCAGTAGGGAGGGGCTTGGGTTTTAGTCTAAACCCCCAGCTGATTTGCTGGCTGGACAGTGGTGCAGCAAGGATGAGGAGCCTTGTGAGAAGGAGCTGTGAAAATTGTAGCATGACAGCGGGGTAGGTGAGCAGGGCAGGAATAAGCACACCCTCAGGATGTCCATGTCCCAGTGCCAGGAAGAACCTGAGACTATGATATTAGAGTGCCAAAGGGACATAGCAGGTGTAAGTAGGGGGAGTTCATTAAGGCAGTGAAGAACCTGGCCAGCTGTGTGGGGTGGGAGGGGACGTGGGGATGGAGCATTGGACCAGAGCTGCAGGAACAGCCTGGACAGCTTCAGTAGGGCTGTTAGCAATGAGGAAGTCCCCAGCCTGGCTGGGTTTGCTGGACAGCAGCTCTTACTGCCTGCAGCCTCTGACTGCAACTGCACTGTGCCTGTGCTCAGCTCCAGGAATTCCTTCTTTGTGGTGCATTGTTTCTGCTTCTCCCCAAAACAACATGGGTTGAGTTGCCCGGAAGTGGGGTGCTGAATGCCAAAGCCATGGAGCCTGCACTGCTATAGAGGAATGGGGGTGGCTGGAGGACAGTTTTTTTAGTGCTGCAGAAAATATGCAGGCGAACAGTGACTCTGGAGACTTTATACACACAGGTGAAGAATGTTAGTGAACACTGTGGGAAAGACAACCCTAACAGAAGCACGGCAGAGAACGCATCTGAAGCCTCTTCCAGCAGTGCATAATAGGGAGCTTGCACCAGGGATGACACTTTGGCTAAGCAGTCCCATCAGCATTGTGTCCAACTGGGATCTGCTTCTCCCTGGCTGCTGAGAGAAAAACATGACAGGAGAGTGAAGAATTATAAAAATAAATGTTAAACAAAAGGCTTCATTGGAAACAAGCTGCCAGTGGCTCCTGTGTCAACAAACCAGCCACCATGTATGTGTCCCTCTGCTGACTAGGACAGGTCTGGGCGGTTCAGAGCAGCCTGGAGGATCAGTCGCTACTCCAGGTCCAAAGGTGGCTGCAGGTGAGGACACTGAGCACACTTTGCACATTTCTAATTGTGAGTTCTGTGCTATGGCCAGAAGAGCAGCAAGGGCTCTGCGCTGGGTGACTGGAAGCATTCACCTCGGGAACACTTCCCTTCTGTCACTTCCTCCGTCCTCTCTCCCACTGAGGACCCTTGTAATTATTTTCTGCTCTGTTTTGGATTGTAAGTCCAAGTTCAATACAGGTTTATGCCCTCATTTCTTCCCTCTCTCCACCACCCAGCCAATGGTTAGGGCAGCATAACTTCCTCTCCTGGGCAGGGCTGCCCTGCTTTAACTTTCACCCAATTTTGGGAAGATGTCAGTTGTAGCCCCATGGAAGGGTGTCAGATACAGCCCCATGGAGGGGTCTCACATATAGTCCCATGGAAGGATCTCAGGTAAAACCCCATGGGTCTCAGATACAACCCCATGGAAGGGTCTCAGGTAAAGATGCACGGAAGGGTCTCACATATGACCACAGCCCACAGCACTCTTTACTCTCTTCCCTCCATGCTGAGATAAATCTCTGCAGCATGCACAAGTCAGGTCTGAACACCAAAGATCCGTCTTGCTTCTGTCCTCAAAAGGGACAATCCGCAAATTAGAGCATATGAAAATATAAAACAGAAACCCAGTAGACATAAACATTGAATCAAAGTATGCAGTACAGGAGGTGGAAATGACCAATGTGAGGAGAGAGTGTCAGATCTAGAAGACAGCATGGGTACAGGTGATCATATACTTTGAAACACTTTACCTTAAAAACAACCATGAGGCCTACAGAATTCTAAACAGCTATAACCATAAAAGATCTGCCCCAAAATACATCACTGTCAAAATCCCACAAGTTCAGTACAAGGATCGAATCATAAAAGCTGCTAGAGATAAACAACAAATCAGTTATAAAAGTAAGCCTGTAAAGGTTACAGTATAGCAGACTTCTCAACATGAACCTTAGCACATTCCCTTTGGCTTGAACAACTAATGTTACTTGTATGACTGTCCCATCATGCAGCTTGTACTACTGGTGGTACAAATGAATCTGCTCATTTTTATCAGTCCTTTTCCAAATAAAATGGTTCAAGGGGCTCTATAGGACACCTATGGATGTGTCACTGGTGGTTGAAGCTGACAGGAACGTAACAAGGTCAAATAAGAGCTGCCTGGCAGCGAGCTAGACAAATCACAGCCCCACAGTGAACATGTTAACATCCAAATTTCACAAATACACAAATCAAGAAAAAGAAAAAGAAAATCAACTAACAAATATCAGGAGAGAACCACACCTTCAAACACATGGACTTTATAGGTATCTACAGACTGTTCCACACAATAACAAAGGGATAGACACTCAGCTCATGAACACAAGGAACTCTCTCCAAATTACATCACATAGCTGCCCAGAGAGCTTGCTTAAATAAATACAAAAGAACATTATCTCATTTATGTTATTGCATCATACTGCAACAAAACTAGAAAAGAATGGCAAAGAAAACAAGAAAAATTCTGCAAATATGTGACAATTAAATAGCACAGTGTCAAAATATAAATGGGTGACAGAAGAGGTCCAGGAAGAAATTAAAGTTTTTAGAATCCAATGGTGCTGTCATTACAACATAAAATAACCTACGAGAAAAGTTAAAGCAGTCCTAATGGGGAAGTTGATCGCTGTGACTGTCCATAGTTGAAAAACAGAGCAAGCCCAAATAAATAACCAACTGACACACCTGAAGTGTCTAGGAAAACAAGAAGAATCCAAAGCGATAGCTAACACCAGGAAAAATTATAAAGATGAGAGCAGAAATTCAATAACTTGCAATCCAAAAATAAAAAAAAAATTAAGAGAATGAAAGAACTGGCTCTTCAAATGAATAAACAACATAGACACACATTTGGACCAAATTTACCAAAAGAAGGATGGGAAAGAAACATATCAATAAAATTAGAAAGGAAAAAGATGAAATCAAAATGGACACTGTGAAACTTCAGAAGATAAGTACTTTCAAAACATGTAATTTAGTAAATCTGAGAATACTGAAGAAAGACATAGATTCCTTGACACATGAATTATCAAACCTGAATCACCAGGAATGGTGTTGCATGCCTGTAATTCCAGCACTTGCAAGGCTGAGGCAAGGATTCTGAAAGTTCAAGGCCAGTCTGGGCTACAAAGTAGTTCAAAGACAGCCTGAACTGTACAGCAAAAACCTGTCTCAAAAGCAAAAAGGAAACAAAAGAAAACAAAAGAATGTTTTCTTTGTTAAACAAAACCTTAATCAAAAAGGTGAAAACTCAGAAGAGTCCAATAAGAGGAACCAAAATGAAGGAATTACTAAAAACCCACCAACTAAGAAAAGCCAAAGTCCAAGGCTCACTACATTCACTGTTCTTGAATAAGAACTTCAGGGAAGCTCTAATGCCAAAATGCCTAAAACTCTTGAATGAAATTGAAAGGGAAACACTACTTCCAAACTCTTTCCTGGAAGGAAGCACTACTTTAATTCTCCAACCAGACAAAAACCTAACTGAAAAAGACTACTTACTATAGGCCAGTCTCTTCAATGTATTTTGTCAGCCTTGATCCTCTTCTGATACAAGCATGACTTTTCTGGGGACAGCTTGTATCACTGGTGCTATAAGTCCTACAGCCACGCACTGGACACACATGCATGTTCCACTGGTACTTCAAACCACATGGCAGTGAGACATACAAAATATGGCCCTACCGTGAAAGTGTTAAGGAACACAGATGCAAAAATTCTCCACAAGATAATGGCAAACAGAGGGCAACAAATCAGTAAAATAGATCATACATCAAGACCACATAGGCTTCAGCTCAGGAATGTCAGGTGGGTTCAAATATACAAATCAAAACCAGGCATGGTGGCCCACCAATGTAATCCCAGCATTTGGGATGCTGAAGCAGGAGGATCATTGCTCACTTGAGGCCAGTCTGGGCTACAAAGTGAGTTTCAGGACAGCTTGAACTGCCTAAGGAGACCCTGTCTCAGGAAAAAAAAAAAAAAAAAAAAAAAAAAAAAAAAAAAAAAAAAAAAAAAAAAAAAAAAAAAAAAAAAAAAAAAAAAAGAAAGAAAATACAAATCAATTCATCCATCACAAATGCAGAAGCAAGTACATGAATCATATGATCACCTCAGTAGACACTTAAAAAGAATGGCAAAACCCAACATCCACTCACGATAAAAACATGCAAGAAAATAGCTAGAGAAGGACTTTATCTCATTCTGATAAAAGTTATTGATGTTAAACCTGCTAACAATAATCATATTAAATGGGGAAAAAACTGAAACACTTTTTATAAAATTAGCCAAAAGTATGTTCACAATCACTACTCCTGTTCAGTATATTACTTGAAACTCTAGCCTGAGGGATCAAGCAAGAGAAATAAACAAAAGGGACACAAATAGGCAAAGAAAACATCAAATTATCATTCACACATGACATGATCCTGTACACCAGAAACAAGAAATTCCCCTCAGAAGACCCCTACAACCAATAATCAAATTCAGAAATGTAGGAGGATATCAAATGAATACACAAAATCCAGTAGGATTTCTGTATACCAATAAGGAATTCACTGAGAAAAAAATTAGGAAAACAGTACCATTTAAAATAGCCTTAAGAAACACCAAATACTTAGGAATTCATCTAATCAAGGAAGTGAAAGAACTCAGACTTGAAAACTATAATATTCTGAAAAATGAGATCATAGAGGATATAAGAAAGTATAAAGATATCAATTGTTTCTGAAAAGGCAAAATCAGTATGATCAGAATGGCCGTACTACGAAAATGATACAAGGAATGAACACAATTCCAAGGAAAATACCACAGCATTCCTC
This sequence comes from Dasyprocta punctata, assembly GCA_004363535.1. Classification (NCBI taxonomy): domain Eukaryota; kingdom Metazoa; phylum Chordata; class Mammalia; order Rodentia; family Dasyproctidae; genus Dasyprocta; species Dasyprocta punctata. The sequence goes on from RJWM01013409.1 coordinate 46,972, forward strand.
ATAAAATTAAAACAAGACAAAACAAAAGTGGTACAATTTATATAAAACAAGAAGACACCCAGAATAGGAAAAGTAATCATGGACAGTAAGAGACAAGCAGGAGGCATCACAATCTTGGATTTCAAGTTGTATTACAAAGTTGCACTGATAAAAATGGCATGGTCCTGGCACACAAACAAGCAAGCAGATCAACTGGATGGCATAGAGGATGCAGGAAAATCCCTAGACACATGCAGCCATGCAATCTCTGACATATGGGCCAAAACCATATGCTGTAAGAAAGACAGCTTCTTTCATAAATGGTGTTGGGAAGAGTGGCTATGCACATGCAGAAGACTGAAGCTAAACCCTTATCTTTCAACATGTACTACATTAAAACAAAAATGGATGAACGATCTACTATTAAAACAAAGATATATTAAAAAATACTTAATAGCTCAATGATAAAATAGGTGAAACTCTGGAAGTCATAGGCACAGACCAGTACTCCCTGAACACTATACCCGTGGCACAGCTAATACCATGAAGAATGAATACACTACAGTACATCAAATTAAAAGGCTTCTGGACACCAAAGGAGTTACAAAAGTAAAGAAAAGCCTGTCAAAGCACAAAGCTTTCAATCTACAAAAAGATGTAGGGCATTTCTCTTTTGTAAATATATTAGTAACACAGAACAATAACTGCCCCAATCAGCCACATGGAGGGTTCCAAAAAATTTCAGAGTAGAAGAAAAAGCAACGACTTACATATGAAATAGCAATTATTTCCTTAAACAGACCCACAGAATGAAAACGTATCTGGAAACACCAGGCTCACGCCCAGCAGGCTGTTCCAGAGCTTTCTCTGAAAGCAGCTCAGCGCCCTCTGCAGGGAGAGGCTCAGAGAGCCCCGCGCTCAGGCTGGTACTCAGCATGGGCCCCAGGCACGGACCGCCCCGCCCCGCGCCCCGCGGGAGGAAGGAGCCCAGGGAAATCTCAGAGCGCGGGGCCAAGGAGGAGAAGGTGTAGCTGGGCCGCTCCTCCAGGGGTCGCCCTGGGGTCACGGGCTCACAGCGAGCTCTGCGGGGTACACACAGTGCCGGGGCAGCCTGTGCGGGCGGAAGAGGGCGCCAGGGTCCCAGGTCTCCTCGCCCCGAGGCAGCCCTGCTGCCAATGGGTGGGGGACCCGGTCCTTCGTGCCCGGACCGCTGACCGCATCCTTCCGTGAGCCACTGGACAGCTTCTTCTCCATGGGGGCGGCCTCTTCTGACCCCGCGGCGCTTCTTGCCCTCCTGCTCCTCAGCCGGGGTCACCACAAGGGCACAGGTCACAGGAGGCCAGCAGCGTGGGCGGGGAAAGTGCATCATGTCAGGTCTCTGCTGCACAGCTACAAAATGGGCTGAGCTTACCACTCAGTGCAAAGGCCCTGGGGCAAACTCCAGTACTGAAAACAGAGTTGGGTAGCTCCAGGGACAGAGAGAAAGTTATATCACGGGAATAAAAAAGAATGAATGAATAAATATGGAAAAAGTATGGCCTGGCGTGGTGTCAAATACGTGTTCCCAGGACTGCTGAGGCTGAGGCAGAAGAATTCCAGAGAGTTCGAGGCCAGCCTGGGCTACAAAGTGAGTTCAAGGCCAGCCTGAACTGCACGGTATAATTCTATCATACACAGATCAAATAAATAAATAAATATATGACTAAAACACTAAGACCTCACGGGGCCAGAGCCCTAAGTAACATTCACTGACTAACCATTTGTGCTGCTGCAGCATTTCCTTTCACTATCTCACAGGGCCCTGTCACCACCTTTTAGTAAGGGCAACTTTCACAGTATCAGACCAAGCCACAGCACAGAAGATCAACTAACGAATAACAGGGGGAGCCAGGCCTTCAAACACATGGACTTCATGGCTATCTACAGACTGCTCCACAAGCACACCAGCATGAGGAACTGGCTCCAAAACACACCACATCATAGCCCATAGAGCTTGTTTAAAGTAATACAAAAGAATGAAATTATGATGTTTATAGTAACACACTACATTGCAATGAAACTAGAAAACAATGGCATAAAGAAAGAGAAATTCTACAAAACATGGAAATGAAATAATGCAACCTTGAGTAATAAAGGGGTCACAGAAGAGATTGAGGAAGAAGTTAAAGTTTCTAGATTCAAATGATAATGTCCTTACAACATATAACAACCTATGATAAAAGCAGTCCTAACGGGGAAGTTTATTGCTGTGGATGTCCACAGTAGAAAAACAGAGCAAGCCCAAATAAATAACCAAATGGTGCGCCTGAAGGGTCTAGGCAAAAGAACAATCCAAATCCAAAGCAAATACCAGGAAAGATTATAAAGATGAGAGCAGAAATTAAATAAATTGCATGAAAAAATACAAAAAAATCAGTGCATGAAAGAGCTAGCTCTTCAAAAGAATAAACAAAACACACCAATACTTACACCAAATTTACCAAAAGAAGGGAAAGACCCTTCTGAATGAAATTAGAAATCAAACAGGTGAAATCAAAAGGGACTCTGCTAAACTTCAAAAGAGAAGTACTTTCAAAACATAATTCAAGAAATTTGAGAATACTGAAGAAATGGATACATCCCTTGACACATATGAATTATCCAAATTGAACCAGCAGGCAGTGTGGCTCATGCCTATAATTTCAGCACTCGAGAGGCTGAGACATTAGGATCTCTGTGAGTTGAATGTCAGCCTGGGCTGCAAAGTGACTTGAAAGCCAGCCTGAACTATACAGTGACACCCTGTCTCAAAAAACCAAAAAGGAAAAAAAAAAACCCAGTCTGAATCAAGAAGTTGAAAGCTCAGAATGGTCCTAAAGAGGCAACAAAATAGAGGAATTAATAAAACACCTATTATCTAAGAGAAGGCCAGGGTTCTACATGACTCTCTTTTGCAGCCATTTGTACCACTTATAGTTTAAGTATTACAACCATGCAATGGACACACATACATGTTTCACTGGTGCTTAAAACAACACGGCCACAAGACATGAGTTATGGCACTATTGTGAAAGTGTTAAGGAACATAGATGTCAAAATCTTCAACAAGATAATGGCAAACAGCATGTAACAAATCAGTAAAGAACGTCACACATCATGACCAAGTAGGCTTCGCCAGAGGCAGGTAAGGATGGTTCAACATACACAAATCAGTTCATCACATAATGCAGGAGCAAGTACAAAATTCACATGATCATCTCATCAGACACGTAAGAAGAATGGCGAAATCTAACACCTACTCATGATAAAACCCAGAGAAAATAGGAATGGAAGGATTTTATCTCATTCTGATAGAAGCCACTATCATAGATGACAAACCTCTTGACAATTATCTACTAAGTGGGATGAAATGGAAAGCCTTTCTTATAAAATCAGCCAAAACTCTGTTCATGATCACTACTCCTGTTCAGTATATTACTTGAAACTTTAGCCTGAGGGATCAAGCAAGAGAAAGAGATAAAAGGGACAAGTATAGGCAAGGAAGGAGTCAAATTTTCATTATTCACACTCGATATGATCCTTTCCACAGGAAATAAAAGAAATTTCCCCAGAAGAGTGTGAAAAGTAATAATCAATTTCAGCAATGTAGGAGGATTCCAAATGAATAGACAAAACCAAGAGGATTCCTGTATACCAGTAATGAATACACTGACAAAGAAGTTAAGAAAACAATACCATTTGAAGTAGCTTAAGAAAAACAGAATTCTTGGGAATTCATCTAACCAAGGAAGTGAATGACATCAAACATAAAAACTACAAGTTTCTGAAAAATGACATGAAACAGCACATTAGAAAACATAAACATATCCATCATTTCTGAATATGCAGATCCAATATTGTCAAAATGACTCTACAGCCAAAATGATATCAGAAATAAACACAATCCCAAGGAAAATACCACAGTATTCCTCAAAAAACAAGAAAACAAACATCCTCAAATTTACATAGAACCAGAAGTCACCCCGAATAGGAAAAGTAATCATGGGCCATAAGAGCAAAGCAGGAGGCACCATGAGCTTGGATTTTGAGTTATATGACAAAGTTACAGTGATAAAAATGGCATGGTACTGGCACAAAAACCGGCAAGTAGATCACCTGGATGGCACAGAGGCTGCAGATAAAACCTAGACACAAGCAGCCATCCAGTCTCTGACAAATATGCTGGAGGAAAGATAACTTTTTGAATAAATGGTGTTGGAAATATTGACTATACACATGCAGAAGATTGACTCTAGACCCTTACCTGTCAACATGCACTATAATTAAAATAAAAATACAGGGGCCAGGAATTTAGCTCAGTGGCCTAAGTGCCTGCCTGGTAGGCGCGAGGTTGTGAGTTTGATCCCTGGTATCAAAAACAAAACAAAACATTAAAAAAATAAAAAATACATCAAAGATCTAAATAATAAAACAGAAATACTTAATTGTTCAAAGACAAAACGATAAAACTCTTGAAGTCACAGGCATAGACAAGCACTTTCTGAACAGAATATGAACTGCATAAGAAATGTAATGAAGACTCAGCATATCAAATAAAAAAGCTTCTGTATGTCAAAGCAAACAATTACAAAAAAGACAAAGAAAAATATCAAAGCACAATGGTTTCAATCTAAAAAAATGCTATAGGGTATTTCTATTTTCTTAAGAATATTAGTAACAGGACTACAACTGACAGAATCACTCACATATACTGCTCTAAACTATAGGGAAGTAGAAGAAACAGCAATCATTTACATGAGAAAAAGCAACTGTTAAAGATACCCACAGAATGAAAATTTATCTGAAAACAACAGGTTGAGGATCAACAGGCTGTTTTAGACCTTTCTCTAGAACCAGTCAGCACATTAACAACATCATCTTATGTCAAATTGCTCCTAGTGAAGGATCCTTCTCTTGCAGAGGAGATGAGGGAGCAGGAACTCTGTGCAGCCTTCAGGACACACCTGGCCAAACTGTCCAGAGACTGAGGCCCTATACAGCCACTGGCCGCAGGCAGCTTCCCCCGTGATGGTCACTCTCCTCCTCTGCCCCTGCCAACGAACTGCAAGACTTTAGAACCTCAGCTCTGGTACCGGGGACCATTTAATTCATAGGCTGGAAATGAAACAAAACTACCAGCCCCCCTGTAAACACACACACACACACACACACACACACACACACACAGAGACACATCGAAAAAAGACATAAAATGATTGAGAACTGACCTTTTGAACGGGTTGACCATCCCCCTCTCCTGGTCTAAAGAAGACCAAACAGCCACGTCAGAAAGTGCCTGGTATCCGCGCCACAGGGACAGCAAGGCCACCCTAGGCGGCGTCCACTTCCCGCCTGTCGCACGATGCTGGGTGCTTTCCCAGGGTTTGGGAAGCGGACCTGACTCCTTGTCCCAAGGATGAGGCCCAGGGAGCACGGAGCCCGCACACTGCACACGACACACCCTGCACACCAGGGTCGCCCCAGGTGAGGGAGGGCCGGGAGCAGCGGCCACAGAGAGCGCCGCGCTCCGCCCGAGTCAGCGCTGCCCACCGCGGGTCTGGGGTGAGGAAGGGGGAGAAGGCCAGGAAGCCGGACCAGCGGGGTCCCCATCCACCGCTCCAGCGGCGCCCTCCTCAGGGCGGCTGGGAGGCTGCTGCGCCCTCTGCAGGGAGAGCCCCGCGCCGCCGCGCGCCGCCCCGCGCCGCCGCGCGCCGCCCCGCGCCCTGCGGGAGAACGGAGCCCAGGAGGTCAGAGCGTGGGCTGAGGAGAAGCCGGGCCGGGCCGCTCCTCCTGGGGTCGCGGCCGCGCGGCGAGTTCAGCGGGGCACAGGTGGAGCCTGGGCACCATGCAAGAGGGAAGAGGGCGCCAGGGTTCCAGCTCCCTACTACCCGAGGCCGCCCTGCTGCCACCGGATGCGATACCCGGCCCTTCGCTTCGACCTGGTCACTGCATCCTTACAGCAGCCACTGGACAGCTTATTCTCCATGGGTCGGCCTCTTCTGACCCCGTGGCCCTCCCCGCCCTCCTGGTCTTCCACCTGGGTCATTGCAGGGGCAGGGGTCACTGGAGGCCAGCAACGAGGGTGGAGACAGCGGGTCATGTCGGGTATCACTACTGCACAGATACAAAGTGGGCTGAGGTTACCACTCAGTGCAAAGGCCCTGGGGCAAACTCCAGTACTGAAAACAGAGTTGTGTAGGACCAGGGACAGAGACTGGTACATCACTGGATTAGAAAAAGGAATAAATAAATAAGGATAAATAGGGCCTGGGGTGCTGTCAAAGACTAATTCTTAGCACTACTAAGGCTGAGAAAGAAAGATCCCTTTGATTTCGAGACCAGTCTGGGCTACAAAGTGAGCTCAAGACCAGCCTGAACTTCACAGTGAAACGCTGCACAGTGAAACACCAAAAAACCCCAAACAAAACAACCAACAACAACAACAAAATCAACAAAAAAACCAAAAAAAAAAAAAAAA
>RJWM01013410.1:0-53483 GCA_004363535.1 Dasyprocta punctata
AAAGCAGACAAGGAGCAAGAGCTCGAAAAACACCACAGAGAGAACCACAGGCAGCACCTTGGTATAATTCTTCTGGATCCTTCAGATGTTTTTCACATGTATGTTGTACATGTGTAGTTTCCAACTTAAAAAATCCTTAGTACTATATTCTGAACATTTTCCTATGCAACAGATGTATATGTTTATACCGATGTTTTAAAACTTCAGAGAATATATTCAGTGAAAGCAACTTGCACTCATGCAAACAGTACATGAGTTTATTTGGTATCCCTAGAGAATTTATATATTATGATTTTTAACTGACAGGAGTAGAAGCATTCTGCATACATTAAACCTTTGTTGAAATTAACACAAAATCCTGGAATTCTTTTCAGATCCTCAGGTATGGCCATCTCACTCTTTTTGTCTTCTATATCATATGGATAAATAATAATTTATTTAACTCGCTCTCAACTGATGAACATTAATGTTGCCAATTTTTTGTTTCATAGAAAATGATCTAGTGAGATTATCCACAATATTTTGGAGTGTATTTGACAGTATACTTATAGGATATAACCTTTGTAGTATCATTGTTGGACTAAAGAGAACGCAGATATAGAAGTTTGATAGGGCTGAGGGTATATAGCTCAGTGGTGGAGCACACTTGTCTAGCATGCCCTGGGTTTGATCCCCAGTGCCAGAACCAAAAAATGAATAAAAAAAATAACAAAGCAAAAAAGTGCCAGATTTCTCTTTTGGTTCAGGCTGCTTATTTTTAAGTCCAGCTTTTCCTCTCTGTTAAGTCTTCAGCCTCCCTGGTGAGAACAGACTTTGTGGAGGCTGGAGCATCACCTCCCTTTATTCAACAGACTGTTTGGTTTCCTGTGTGGAGCGGCTCTGTCTCTTCCTGCTGCAGCAGTCCCTCTTCCTCTGGATCCAGGTTCCTTCTCAGGACGCCCTCAGACTTTGGCTGTTATAGATGTTGCTGTTCAGGGGAGGAGGGCTGGTGCCACCTATGGAAGCTGACTACTCAGGCCCCTTCCTCCAGCTGAGAGTACCACAGTCCTCCTGGGTGGCGAGTACCTGGGAGACAGACCCAGTGTTTTGCACGGCCTGTTTCTTCTACCTCGTTACTGTTTCCAGCACTGATTAATCATTAACCTCAGAGGCCAGAGCCCAGGTTTATGGGGACTTTGTTGTTTGGTAATTTGGATGGCCATGTGCTAGGCCATCAGCAGAGCTGGTTGGGAGGGATTTTAATAGGACCTCATTAATGAAATAGCAATTAAAATTCTTTGGACATGTTGTTTACATCAACTTGCCAAAGCTAAACTGAAACCCTCCAGCTGCAGGATGGAAAAACCATAAGATTTCATGTGCTCTTAGAGAGAAATGGGCATTTTTCAATTGATTGAGTCATTTGAGATCATGGAATGAAATAATTAAATTAAGGGCAACAGCAAGGTTTGTCAAAGCATTTAAAAAACACAGACCTCTGACTTGTTGAGGGTCTTCTTGTTAGATTACTGTTCTAACTTGGCATAGGGAGAGAATGATAGCGATGCTGTTAACAGCGGGACTACCTTGCTGTGTATCACGCATGGTCCTACATGCTTTGTAGGCATCGCTTCATGTTGGTCACCTAATCGTAAGAGGTAGTTATCATTTTCTCAATTTACAGGTGAAGAAACTGAAACTCTACCGAGGTTTAGTGGCTTGCCCAAGATCATATAACTTGTAGGTGGTGGTACCAAGATTCATGGCAAAGCTGTCTGACTCCTGAGGCCTGTGCTCTGAGCCCCACCACTTATTTCCCAGCCCAACCAGGACAGTGCAACTCTCAACCCCTAGTGCAACTCTGAACCCTAGTGGTTGCCTCACCCCTGCCACTCCTGGTTCCCCTTGACTTTCTGATTCTAGCTTGAATGCTGCAAACAAAGCAGCAACCCAGACAGTTTTGCGGCTAATCTTTGTGGGGACTTTAGGAAACTTGTTTCTTACAATTTCAGGGTAATAGAGAACTTCAGGATTGTATGAATAGTGCAGATAACTGGGCAGTTTTGACACAGCCTTTGGTTCTGTTGTGTGTGTGTAGCAGAGAGGGAGACGGAGGAAGGGAAAAGCGATGTCTGAGGGGGAGGGACAGTACACATATTTCTGGAGTCATCATGAAAAGTCAACACAGACAGTCACCATGGAAAAAGCTCATGTCCTACTCCCCTGGGGAGGGCGGATGTAATATTACTGAGAGTTTGGCTCAGTGGTCCTGGCCCTTCTGGGAAGAGGTCAAGGTAGGTCTCTTTTATTTTCCTATAGGAGCAAAGTCTTCTCCCTGGAGAAGAGAGACTGAGCCTAGAAAGTCAAATACTGTTTCAGGAAAGCTCGCCTCTATTCTCTAAAAATAGCGCAATCTAGAGAGACTTAAAGAAGTTCTTTTTTATTTTTCACCCTGCCAAAATTTTGATTCTGTTTGTGTATTCATTGGTGTCAGCCAGGCTTTCCTGTGGCTGTGGCCAGTGGCTCAGTTCAGAAGTACTCACACATGTCCTCTTGAACCAATGGCCCCAGGAATTACAGGGTTTGTTTTATCTCTGCAGGTTAAATAAGTCACAGGTGGATTATCAGTTCCATTTGTCCTGGGTTTATAGCTTAGATCAGTGATGGTGGACCTTCTGGAGACCGAGTGCCCATACTGTAACCCCAAACCCACTTATTTATCACAGAGTGCCAACACTGCAGTTAAATCTGAATTCTGAGATTTCAGTTTAGAAAAAGACAACTCACATACTTGGCTAGCATGCCAACAGAGAGGGCTCTGTGTGCCCACTGTGGCACACATCCCATAAGTTTGCCACCACTGACTTAGATGCACCAGATATAAGACTTCGGTATATTTCATGCCATAAAAGAGGGAGAGACAGGCTTGGGGAGTAGCTTGGGAGGTTGCCTGTGCCATAGGCAGCACAGGAGAATGGGCGTGGAAGTGCGGTATTATTCCAGAGCGCAATAGATGTAGACATTGTGTTAGCTACTGGGATTTAGTGTCAAATAACACAAACTTAAGTCCCTGCCTTCATGGGACTCCCAGTTCCAGTTTGACTGGAAGGCCTTACGGGATAAAGCACCATGATTAGGGCTGTGGCAATAATTACTTCCTATTTGGGGGGCTCTGTAACTATTGAAGAATATCTCTTCGTCTACTTTGGTGGATTATTATTTTTTTTTAAGAAAATTCCTTAGGTTCATGTTTTTTCTGTGTCTGTCTCTGTCTCCTTTTTCTCTCTTCCTCTCCCCTGAAAGGAATTTTTGTGGTTTTCTAATGTGAGTATTTAATTTCATCCCAGTGGCCTGCTCAGGATGGCTTTTATGATCCTATGGACTAAGGTAAACTCAACAGAATGTTTATTATTATAATCGAACAACCTTGGTTTCAAAATCTGGCTCCATAACTACTATTGTGTGAACCCAAGCATATCACTTAGGTTTTCTGAGCTTCTGTTTCTCCATCTATAAAATGGCAGGATTAATTTTTCAGTTCAGCAGAGCTTTTGGGAGTATTTGGGGACATAATATATGGGAAATTTCTAGCACCATGTTAGCTAATGTTAGAAATTCCCTGGAACCCTCTTCATGTCTGTTTCCTTCTGAAAACCCACCTGCGCTTCCAGAGAAAACACTTTTCTGGGCGTGTGCCTTCTGTTTTCTTGTCCTCTCAATTTTGGGAAGGTGTGATCGTGGTGTCATTCAGTGGAGAAAAGACTAGAAGTTATGTGAAGCCTGTCTGTCTTTGCAATAATTTCCTATGTAAATGAACAGGAATATAAAAATCATATTCCATTAATCAGGTCTTGGAACTTAAACAATGTTAAGGTTTGTTAATTAGGACTCTTAACCAGAACCCTTAGTTAATTGGCTTCTATTTCCTTTGTTTCTACTTTTTAAGGAAAAAGAAGTGAAATGATAAGAAAGTTGGAGCTTGGTATGGGAGAGTCCCCCTGCAAGGGGCTAGCCCATGGTTAATAAATGATGCTATACCCCTCTCCCTCTAGGTCTAGTCTTGCTTGTCCTTTGTATGCCAAGAGGCCTGGCACAGTTCTGTGCTTAGTGAATATTCAGTCAATCTTTGTTAGATGACCAAAGGCAGCATGGGCTCTAGCTGGACTCCACAGCTGCTGTTATCTACACTGCTCTGAATTTCCCTGCTCCCATGCTTTTGTTTATCCTTGAAGCTTTCTTGCCAGTCATGGCCCTGTGGACTTTGGGTTGGAATCATTGCTACCAAGTTTTAGCTCTCTCGTGAGCCAATAGGCTCCTTTGTAGGCATGATCTTGGGTCCCTTCTTCTCCTTCCCCCCACCTTCTTTTCTTTTTCTCCCCGCGTTTTTTTTTTTGTCCTTCTTCTCCTTATTTTTCTTCTTCTTCTAACTAGAAATGCTGCATTTGGTGTTTTGTACATAACAGCTGTGTAGTCTTTACAGTGACCTCAGTCAATATGAATTTTTATATACTTGCTTACTTAAAACCCATAACACCTTTATAGGATACATACTATTATTAGTTCCATTTAATAGGTGGGAAAACTACAACCTTAGGATATTGAATAACTTGTATCCCTAGAAAGTTTATTGAATTCAGTGAAATTGAAGTTAGTCTTTATGGCCTTATAGTTCACATCCCTGCAACTCTGGAGGAGGTCTCAGCGCAAAAGCTTCTCTATTAAAGAGTGGTGCTGTCTCCAAAACTGGACTTTCTGAAAGAGGAACATCTTTCATTTCTAAAGAGGTTCTTAAAAACTCCAAAATAGGCTAGTATATATTATTATCTTTGGGCTTCAAAACACTCCCAAGACCTAGGTCAGGTATTATGGCTCTATTTTATGGATGAGGAAACCAAAGTCTGGAAAGAAGTGACTATATGAGCTGAACACAGGTCTTGTCTTTTTTTTTTTTTTTTTTTTTTTTTTTTTTTTTTTTTGCAGCACTGGGGATTGAACTCACAGCCTTGTGCCTGCCAGGGCAGGCGCTTAAGCCACTGAGCCAAACTCCCGGCCCTGGTTTTTTGAGGCAGGGTTGCACTATGTAGCTCAGGTCGGCCTTGCGCCGCATTGTAGCCCAAGCTGGCCTCGAACTCACAACGCTCCGCCTACCTCAGCCTTCCGAGTGCTGGGATTAAAGACGTGCGCCACCACACCCGGCTCACAGGTCTTGTTTTAACTAAGGGTCTTTACCATATTCTCTGTTAGTATATTAAAGGCAAAAAACAAAACAAAACAAAACAAAATAATGTTAAAAGTAGAAGATGATTCACAAAAAAGTACGTCCTGGAGGCAGAGTCAGTACTTTCTGGGAAGCAAGTGTGAAGAAGGCTGACTTTGAATATGCTGTCTTTTGGGGAATTCCTATTTCCCAGGAAGTTACATTAGTTGGGGATCCTTCTGTTTTTTTCTATACCATTGTTTCTTAAATTTTGCTAACAGAAAAGGGGCTCTGGGCCAAAGATTCTGGAGGCTCACCCTGTGTCCTCAGACTAAAGAGAGAAGGTGTTTTTCTTGCTTCCTTGCTTAAATGATTTCCAAATCCATTTTTATTTATTTATTTTTCATTAGTTAAACCCTTGAGGGGTAGAGCATCACACAGATTCTGTGGCCTTTACAGGAAAGTTGCTTTCAAGTTTGGCACAAACTATGCCACTGTTTCCGTGGTATGAGTTCTCATTTGCTAGATTACTCTGGTTTTGTTTGGCTTGCTGCCAGGAGTCACTGTGTTGTTCTCTGCTTTGTGTACATAAGTAAATTTCTTGCCTAAATAGAATTCAGTTTCATCTTGGGCATAAACAGCTCCAGTTTTAAGACATATATGCTTGCTTTGGTCTCAGAGGTCGCATTTATAGCAGCAAAAGTGGCCCCTCACCACAGCCTTCCAGACACACTTGCCTTTTGGAAGTCCTCTTCCCAGCAATCCTCATAGCCTCCAAGATGATGGGAAGAGCATATTTCCTCCCTGATCCCTTTCTTTGTCTCCTCGACTTGTGCCCTGCAAATCCCCTGGATCTCTGGGTACTAAGCTTGGATATGCAGTTGCTACCTGTTACTTCCCTTGTTGCCCCCTCCCCACCAGATACTGCATCCTGGGAGGATTTCTGAATGGGTTTCAGTGGAATATTCCTTATGGACAAAGAAACAGCCTGCTTCAGAAAGAAGGGACCTGGATTCAAGTCCTACCGTGCCCCACAGGGCAAGAGATGGAATGACGTAAGAGGCTGACTACTCCCTGCTTTCATTTGTCTCTGACTACTTCCGGCTTGTTCATCAGACCACTTATGGAATATGCATTCCTGTACTTCCTTCTCAAAATCCAAGCCCAATCTACTTTGGTTTCCTGCACTGTAAGGAAAATCATTGGTTTTGTTCTACAACACACAATTTTACTTTCTTGCCTCCACTTTTTCTCTTCCCTCTCTTCCCTCTTCTAAACCTCAGATTTTTGCTTCACCAGAGATAAAAGTTTGCAAGATCAGCTGTGGTTCTGGACCACAGAGGTGTTGATGCTGGTTTGCAAGACTCTTGAGGATCTCAAACTGAAAGGCTTTCTTACTGAAATATGGAGAAGCAAAGACTAGCTTTGCGAAGACCTGTTTTATAGCTATTGCTTCTCTTCATAAAGAATCTGATTTTTGGATTTGCCTTCTTATGTATAAACATGTCTGAGTTTCAGGATGGAAAAGCTTTCTGTGACCATAGTGATTTCATTAGACTGATGGGGAACAAGTAGGGAACACTTTTTTTTTTTTCCAGTGAAAGATGAAATTGTTTATAACATCTCTGAGAGTGAAATACTAACATTTAGGAAACCTTGATGAAGGCAGGAATTCTACATGTGAATTCTTTGAGTCTGAAATAATTTAAGTATAAAAAATTGAAAATGATTGTTTTTCAAAAAATGCTTTAAATCTTAAGTTCTTTGGCTTTGGGGAAGCTGATGAATGTGAAAGAGAGGCTTACCATGCTTTAATTTTCTTTTTTAATATGCAGCTGCAGTAAGCTTGATATTTCAGTAGCCTTCTAGGCCTACAGGGACCCTGGATCTCACTTAACAGTCCATCCTGACCAAGCAGGGGTAGCACTTGGTAGCAGGGAGGTGTAGCCCTTTGGAGTTATCCCAGAGGCCACCAAGGTGAAGGAAGGATAGAAAGGAAGAAAGGGAAGAGGCAGGAGGATGAGGAGTACAGATGCTGTGCAATAGCACAGGGTTTGAGAAATTTGAGAAAGGAGCAAGGCCTGATGTGAATATCAAAGAATACCATGATCCCCAGAGCTGCTGAATGGCAGATTGTTCACATTTGGGTGCACTCACCTAGGAAGAGCTTATGGAATACTTGAATAGATCCAGTCTCATCTGTGCCTGGGAGGAAAACAAAACCAAGAAATGTTACCTCCATTTTCTAGAAGAGGGTAGTAAACCCCAAAAAAGTGATTCCATTATTGGCTCAAGGACTCAGCTTATAAATGACAAAGCCAAGATTTGGACCTGAATTACTTTCTTCTGAAGTGAGTGACATTTCGTGGTTAAAATGTTCTGAAATGGCAGGGTGATGTCCAAGCAAATGTCAGAGTTGGAATTGTCCCTGGCATTTTTCTTTTATGGACCTCAGGCCTGGGTGTTTTGTCTTGCTCCAGTTGTTACCAAATGTTCTTCATCTCACAACTGCCCAAGCTAGCTGCTATGGACTGTTCTCAGTGGTGGGGGGGCCAGCTTGTTGCCACCACACCTAGGTGGATATTTAGCTGGACCTCCTCACATAGATCAGTCAGTCACTATAACAGGCTTGACTGGGCAAGAAAGGAGGATCCAATCTTCTGACTTCCTTCTGTTGACTTCCTACAAGAACCCCTAGACTTCTAGACCCACTGTTCTGACCCATTTTTGTTTAACTGAGTGGCAGGGGGCACCATGTTCATGCCTTGAGGGGAAACAATTATATAGGCAGGTCCCTGGGAGGCTTTCCTGCAAGGCCATTGTTAATTTTACAGAACAAGGAGAAAACTGTATCTTCAGATCTCTCTGCCCCATTTTCATCTGTGTTGATGTTCAGGACAGGATCACCCAGGGCGATGTATGCCTTTGCTGCTGAATTAAAAGGCTAGTTTCCCTCTAGTCAGAATGACTCTGTGTTTCTTGTCTCTGCCTCTTCCTCCACCACTCACTCCCACTCCCACCCCAGGCCTGCACTCTGAGTCCTGCAGATGTTTGTGACATTGGCTCATAGAAGACCAGGAGTAGGTCACAGCTTTGTGTTCTTAACTTCTTCTTCTTTTTTTTTTTCTTCTTCTTCTTCTTTTTTTTTTTTGGAACAGAGCAGCACTTTCCAGAGGTGATGCTGGGGGAAGAGTTTCTCAGCCTGAATTTGGACCAGGTGTGCAGCCTGATATCCAGTGATAAGCTGACTGTTTCTTCAGAAGAGAAGGTATGGCTGGGCCCACTGGTGAAGCAGCAGCCTCACTGGTGAGAGGATTACGGGGGTAACTTGCATTTCAGAGTAAGCTTTTTCAGAGGATGACAAATTTGTAAAAATCTTTTTAATAGAAAAAATAATTTTAAAGGCCTTTTTGGCTTATGACCACTACACCCCAGGGATGATGGTAATGATAGCAGAACTACCTCGGTTTACTACAGTTTGACAGTTTGCTAAGCATTATGCTAAGTCTTTCTGTTCTTCACTTCATTCAGCCTTCACCATAGCTCTGTGAAGCTGGCATTGCTGTTGTCTCTGTATCACAAAGGGAAAACCAGTTCAGATTCCTTTTTTATCAGGAATTTCTTTGCTTCAGGAGATGTGGTCTATCATGGTGAAAATAACATACACCTAGGTGTTGGCCAGCAGATCTGAATCTTAATTCTAGTGTTTGCAAGTGGGTTGGACCAGGCCCTTTGCCTCTCCTCTGTGTCCTCATTTGTTAAATGAGGATAATAGTACTATATTAAACAGATTCCACTGGGTGGAAGTAGGATTCGATAGGATAATGTACCGTGTAAAACACCTTAGAATACCTAGCACAGTACTTTGAAGGTGCTTAGTTAGTGTTAGATGAGATTTACTCTTGACCTTGGATCTAGAGCAAATCTCGTCCTCCTCTGTGTGCCAGGCTAACACCCACCTTCTCCCCTTGTTGTAGTTAGTTCTGAGCAGTTTTACCTCCCGTAGGCAGCTCTGCATCCCCTTATGGCAGGAAGCTTATCTTATTATTCATCTACAGAAATGCTCAGTAAATATTTCTTGGATATCTTAAATATCTTAGTCCACTTTTAGTGTCCAAACTGGAGGTTCTTTTCTAGGGTATATGCAAGGAAAAACCTTGAAAAGGATTGTACACCAGAGATGAAATTGCATAATGGCACATGTCCAGAGAATAGTGAAAAACTTAAAAGTTCCTGGTCCTATCATCCTGGGAAAGTTCAGTCAAGAGTAAAAGCAATTTCTTACTAGAACTGTGTGTGCTGAGACCTCAGATGGATCCCCAGAAGGTGACTAGCACAGCAAACTCGATTCCCATGGGCTTAGAGAGGCCTTTACTTCCATTAATACTGATGTGAAATAGCATCTCCAGGGAAAATGGGACCCATGGTTGGGACACAGACCCCTTCCTGCCTTAACTCCAGAAAGCTTTGTTTCTTTTCAACCTTATTTACTGCCCACTCTGGATTTTGCTACCAGATTAGCACAATTGGACAGTTGATTGACTGTATGAACGTTGAGGTAGCTGGCTAATTTGAGGCCTATTTGAACGTGTTTGAAAGTATGCATTGAAAAAGTGGGACCAGCCGTATAAATAGCCTGATTTGGATCAATTTTCTGAGTATTTGGCTTAGGGGTCCCTGCTACCTGAATTCCTGCTGGCCCATCCTGCTTGAGATCCTAAGTATGTCTTCTCCAAGTGAAGGCAT
Organism: Dasyprocta punctata; assembly: GCA_004363535.1. Classification (NCBI taxonomy): domain Eukaryota; kingdom Metazoa; phylum Chordata; class Mammalia; order Rodentia; family Dasyproctidae; genus Dasyprocta; species Dasyprocta punctata. The sequence continues at coordinate 9,923 of RJWM01013410.1, forward strand.
ACCTGTGCTTGCTGTATCTGGGTGGGGTGGGGTAGCTTATTAGGGAGGGGGGCATTGTAATACCCTGGAGACTGCTGGAGCTTTGAATTCAGGGAGATCTGATTCTAGTGTCTGCTTTCTGGCTATATGATCTTGAGAAGTTGCTGGTGCATTTGGTCCCTAGTTTCCTCAATTGTAAAATGGAAATTCTAAGGATATCTCCTTTATAGAGTTGTCATGAGTATGAGAGATAAAAGTTGTAAAACATCAAATGCATGTTTGGCAAGTGCTTTATAGCAGTTACCACTATAATTGCCATCATCCTCTATTTTGAGGCACCATTGATAATAATAATGGTATTGATTATGTCATTGATCATTTAAAATATGCCCTTTAGTTAGCTGCATCTTTCTAGAAACAAAGAAACGTGTGTTTAAATATTCACACTTGAAAATTGTGTGTAGTGGTTCTTACTAATTCATATGCTTACATATTCTATATAAGCAGAGTTTAGAGAATATGGAGGTATGGTATCAGGTAGCTTGTTTCTGAAAAAGTGGCTCACCAATTAAATGTTACTGGGTTTGAGTTGCTCACCTCTCCTTCTAAAGTTAGAGTCTAGGTTCTTCTCATCTCAAAGAATTGGATGAAATAAGCAAAAAGCAATGGCAAAGTTTATTCGCGAAAGTCAAAAATGAAGAGTGGGAGAGAAACTGGCTCTGCAGGGTTAGCTTGGACCGAGTAAGGAGAAAAAGAGGGTAAGAGTAAAGGTAATAGTACACACTGCATTTGTGAAACACAGCATGAGCTATCATAGACAGTTATGATTGCACTAGCTCCTCATGGCTGCCTTTTTTTATACTGTTCAAATCTTGAGGAAATTTGAGAACTTCTACATTTGGGTCCTGAGAGACAGTGCAGAGATCCCACACCTCAGCCTCATGTTGAGTTGTCTTTGTTACTTTTCTCAAAGCTGAGGCAAAATACTGAATACCCAAAGCTAAAGAAGGAAAGATTTATTTAGCCCATAGTTTGTAGAGGTTTCAGTCTATAATCAGTTCTTCCAAGGCAGGGTGAATCACAGAGGAGAAGCAGTTCATGGCAGGCTGAAGGTAGCAAATCAAAAGGGATGACTCTACAGGTCTTATCCAGGCTACTTAGGTCGGGTAGCACTCATACCCTTAATCCTAATGCCCTTCATCCTTGCATTATACCATGAATCAATCACAGTGTCACACACTCTATGTCCAGGCACCTGTGAAAAAGCCTCACCTATCACCACATGAGGCTTTGGGGGGACATCTAGACACAAGCCATAACACAAATCTAGGCCACCCTGTTGAAAATCTGCTTGAATTCTCAAGAGAAGTTCATATACAGGGCTTTGGGAACTGTTTTACACGTGTCTGGGATCTTATCATTAATAGGTCACACCTACTTCCCTACCCAGCTTTTACCACACCCTAATCTCCTATTGCAGGTGTTTTTCACATTAATGAAGTTCTGCATAATATTTGGTTTTTAGAAATTATGTGTAACATTAATGAAGTTCTGCATAATATTTGGTTTTTAGAAATTATGCATAACTTCAGAATTATGTGATGCATTTCATAAAGCATGTTATTCATGCTCTTGAGCTCTTCAGTGCCTGTAAGATCAGCTATGCAATTTTGAAGCCTATCAAAGAGTAGTAGGTTTGGTCTGCATTTTCTTTTTTGTCTTTTTGAGATAGGGTTTCGCTGTGTAGTTCAGGGTGGCCTTGAACTCACTTTGTGGACCAGGCTGGCCTCAAACTCACAGTGATCCTCTTGCCTCAACTTCCCAAGTGCTGGGATTACAGACATGCACCACCACACCTGACTGGTCTGCATTTTTTTGTTGTCATTGGTGGCTAAACCAATAGTTTTATGTTCCCTTAATAGATCATATATTGCTGTGATTTAAATAGTTAAAAACTTCCTACAGTTGCCATCTGAATCCTAGTTGTTTAGGTTTTGAAATTTCTGTGTCTGTTCCAGGAGATTTTGTGATTTCCACTCCCTTTAATTGTATTGCATGTGAAAAGAGATCTCTTGTATGCAAAATATCTTTTCCTTTCAATATTATTTTGTAGTGGAATTTTGACTTCAAGTTTGACTTCATTTAATGTTAACATTTGTTAAAAATTCAACTGACCTGGTGATCAAGCAACCTGTGTTCAGCTAAAATCACACTTAAAAAACAGTATCAGCCATGTTATGATTTACTTTTCTGCCTCCAGCTCATGCGTTTCTTTTAACATGTAAGGCCACATTCCAGCCTTTCAAGTGGGAAGAAGTTGTGTGTTCTACAATAGAGGAAATTTAATGATGAGTGTAAGAAGCAGTGGCCAGGCCCAAGCAGATTGCTTCTTGCAAGTGTGAAAGTACTGTGTAGGTTGTCCAGATGGAATGACTGGGTTCGACTTTTGTTTCCCTTAAATGAAGAACTTATCTCCCACCAGAACATATCATATGTTATGGCTTGTATCTAGATGTTCCCCTGAAGTCTCATGCAGTCATAGGTGAGGCTTTTTCAGAGGTGTCTGGATCTAGGATGTGTGATGCTGGGATCAAGGATATGATGCTGGGATTGATTCATGGTGTGATACTAGACTTAAAGCTGCCCCACCCTGGGTGTGAATGCTGCCCACACTAAAGGTGGGTAGCCTGTATAAGGGACAGAAGGAACGTCATTGCTTGTCATTTGCTGCTTCTTTACTACCTCACTGCTTTGCTGCCTTCTGCCCACCATGAACTGTTTCTCCTCTGCAATGTTCTACTGTTATGCCACCCTACCTTGGAACCAGCCAAGTATGAACTGAAATCTCTACAAACTGTAAGCCTAAATAAACCTTTCTTCCTTTCACTTTGGGTGTTGCTTATTTTGTCTCAGCAATAAGAAAAATAACTAAGACACCATACTTCATATGGTTAAGAGATTTTGTCTATCTGGTTATTAATGCTAGAGTGATATAAGGTTCATGATAGACACTGAAAAAAGATATTTGTTGAAAAAAAAATAAGGCTCAGTTTTCTCATCTCTAAAAATGGGTTATGATAGTATAGTATATATCTTGTAGAATGGTTCCAGAATTGAAATGAGATGACATATGAAGAAAATATAAAACAGAGCATAGTCATTCCTTGAAAGATCCTATCATTATTGCTGCTATTATTATTACTGTTGGTACTAAGAACCATTGGCTTGGACCTTTCTTGGGAGTAGGCTCTTCCCACATGTCTGGGATTTTGGTGCATGTGTGTGTGTAGAGGTGTACCTAGCAGAGGCTGAGACTGACAGGGTAGCTGCTTCCCAGCATCCCCAGTCCTTTCCAGGGTTCAAAGATTATTCTTTCTGCAGTATGGCTCATGTTTGCCTGTGCCTTTTTTCTCTTCTGCACTCATACTCCTTATGGGCTGTGAGAGTGGCTTAGCCCTCTTGAATCGCACACAGTGCTCCAGGAGGGCATAAAGGATGTGAAGGGCAGACTGACACTGGACTCTTCCCTGAGCCAACTGAGTTTTGAGAATAATTTTAACATTTTTTTTCCAGAGAGTAAGGCACATGGGGGTACTAGAGAGCAAGGGAGGGCATGGGCCTTTGCTGTCTTCACTCTTGCTTTTCCTTCATGTAGTTTTTTTTCCTTGCTTAAAATTCCCTGTTACAGGCCACAGTGAGCTTCCTCAGTGGCCCACACTCACACTGTGGAGTATATTTCTTTTCCTACCTTTAATACCTTTAGTAAATATTAAACCTTGCTACCAAAAAGAAAAAAAAATCCCTGCTACTTGGGGGGGGGGACAAATGGATCTGATAGGGCTCATACAATATTATTCTTTGAGGAGGACCCCTCCACAAAAGGTAGAGCTAAGACACAGAGGTGCGAGCCCCTCTGTCATCTGATTCTTCCACATGGAGAGCGTAGCAGGTTAGAGCTGAGCCTGTGAGCAGAGTGCTCTTTACTGTATTCTCCTCTAAGAGGCTCTGGCCATCTTCATTGTCCCAGTGGAAAGGTAAGCAAGCATCTGGGACATATACCCTAAGAAAAAGAGATATAGATATGACTCCAGAGTTCTAATGCAGTTTTGCCACTGAACTGCTGCAGGACTAGAAATTCTTGGATTTCTTTTGATTTTTGCTTTCTTAGCTTATAAATATGTTTTTTACGTGTCAAGAATTTTGTGCCTTTTTATGAAACAGTATTGAGGTTTTCCTGAGATAGCTCGGAATGAGTACTAAGAGACAAAGGCCCTTATTTTAGGTACAAATCAGAAGGAAATTGGTTAAATCTCTTTAAAAAATTGAATTTCTAAAAAAATAAAATCTGGCCAGGTGTGGTGGCACATGCCTGTAATCCCAGCACTCAGGAAGTTGATTCTGGAGAATCGCCGTGAGTTTGAGGCCAGCCTGGGCTGCATAAGTGAGTTAAGGGTTGGCCTGCACTACATAGTGAGACCCTGTCTCAAAAAAAAAAAATTAGATTGCTGTCAAGTGCATGTTTCAATGAGAACTGCAGGTTAGATTTTTCTCTGCATAATAACATTTTAGAATGTGCTGTATTGCGTTTCAGGTGCCAGATTATTACCCTTGATCTCCTGGGAGGGACTGGGCCCTTCTTTCCCAGGATCATTAGTGTTACACGCCTTTCTGTCTGAATTCCTACCCCAGGTAGGGGCTGCAGGCTGGTGGTTGAGGGATGCAGACTGCAGAGCCTTAACCAGTAGGCTGGGCTTAAGCAGTGGCTGTGGGGACATTATTTTGGGACTGAGCAGATAGACTCTGGTTGATAGACTTGGCTGGTGAAAGCCTTGCTGTTCTCTGAGGTCACTGGCCAGCTTCTCAGTTTGCAGACGGTGGTCTGGCCCGGGCCCCTGTTCAGGGTTATTCATACTGTTCTCCTTTGGAAAGTGCTATTGAGTAGCCATCCATGTGCAAAATGCCACAGCACTTGTGAAGAGAAATCTACTATGACCACCCACTGTTCTCCAGGCACATTTCTCACATTTTTTAAAAATGTGAAGATTGTGTTATGGTTAAGTTCATGAGAAGTGAACACATGAAAGTTTGCAGTGCAACTTTTAATAAAGTAAAGCACTCAGATCAAGAAACAGACCTCAATCCCAGGGAGGTAACTACCATTTGATTTCTCATATTATACTTGCATTTTAGCATTTTGGAACTTTCTATATGTGGAATAATGGAGTGTTTATGCTTTTGTGTCTGGCTTCTTTTGTCCAAATACTATTAACCACATAATTTTAATTCTCGCAACAACTTGCAAGGCAGAGGTCATTTTCTTGTTTTTGTAGAGGAAGAAGCTAGAGCTCAGTAAGGTGACACAGTTTGCTAGCAGTAGATAGCTCTGTGACTTGAAGTGAAATATATCTGACTCTTACGCCACTATTCTTGATAATGCACCATCCTGAGACTTGCTGAGTGGCACCTGGTCATTATTCTTCAAGAGCTCACAGTCTACTGGGAAGATAGACTGAAAACGTGTCTGTCATAGGTGGCTGCAAGAAATGGTTGCTTATAATCAGGGTTTAAGGAAAGCATCCTAGAACATTTTATTCCAAGTGGTTGGGTAGAAAAGGCGTTGTGAAAAAGGGAATATTTGGTGGAGACTTGGAAAGTGAGGATTTTAGAAAGCCTTCTATCTTAGAGGAATAGTATGAATAAAGACATGGGAGTTTGGAATGTCTTACTGTGCTTGGGGTAATGAATAACCTGAACGATGCTGTCAAGGGTCTATGGACGTGGAACAGGGGGAGATGATGTTGGAAATGAAGTAGGGATCTGTGAAGAGGGTTAAGGAATGAGAATTTCTTTTGTAAGGTATTTGGTGTCCCATAAAACAATATTGTGAGAAGTTTATAGGTATTGAGGATAAAACAAAAAAAGATTTCTCAAGTCAGATATGTTCAGGAGACATTGGGTAAGCAAAGTTACAGATTTCTTTGGTGCAGGAGCCATCAGAGCTTTTATAAGGAGCCATGTGAGTCTCTAAAGGGGAATTGGGTGTGTAATATGTGTTCCCTAGGCTCATTGATACCGAGTACCTTTATTGCAAAATATCCTTTGTATTTAGTACTCTTAGGAACATATTATAGAGAATAATCCTGAGCTACCTTTCTTTGGTCACTCCAGATATTCTACTGTTTATTACATCTGTTGATATTTCTTTTGGCATTTCATTTCTTTAGTGGTTTATAGTTTTTGATTGTGACTTCATCTTTAAAAGGTGTTATGTCTGGGTCTGGGTTGCTTGTGCTGTAGAAGTATCCCTACAGTGCAGATTCACTGGTTTGGAAACAGTGTTTGTATTACTTGTCTTAGGTATACCCCAGGCCACTTGGACAAGGTCAGTTCAAATCCCGCATCTGCATGTGTCGTGATCCTAGGGTTCAGATTTCTTGACTGTGTAGTTTTTATTATATGCCAGCTGACAGGAAATGGTCCTTCTCTCTTCCCATTGCAGAAAAGCAGAGTTCTTCTAGTCTTGGTTTTTTTTAGCCGGGAAAACACTGTCCCTCAAGGATCCAATGGCCCAAACACTCTACCCAATGGGACACCAGTTCCTTGTCACTAATATCCGTATTTGAATTATCCCTGTGAGCTGCATTGGTTTCAGTTGCAATTCAACTCTTTGACTTGACTTGTTCTTATTTAAGTACATGGACATTTTCTTTCTGTTTTTGAATATGACTCTTTTGGTAATACATCATTTTCACAAATAGGGATGTATTCCTCTTAAGGCAACTTAGTCCGTCATTGACTGGCAGACATTCTCCAATCTTATGTCATCTTTCTGTCATTCATAGGATTAGTGCCACTACAGTAGTTTCTCAGCTTGCAGGCATTTCTATCAAAGGACTGTGTCTTAGTTCCTTTCCGTATTCTTCATAGAATCATAATGGAAGTCTTACTCTCAATGGCTGTAGTAGAAAGCTGAAGAACAATTTCCAGGCTGGGTATTTTATTTTTATCATTCTTTTTGGTTAACTGAAATAAGATATTGGGCAATTTACTATTGGAAGGGGAGAATCACGCGGTCATTCATTATGCTTTCATTAACTTATAAATCCTCTCAAAAAATATTTATCTAGAGTTTTTCATGTGACAGTGTGTTAGTCATAGGAGAGACATCGGTGAGTAGATGGGCATAATATTCCTGCCTTTGTAGAACTTATAGTCACACAGGCAAGAAAGAATCTAGAAAAATAAATAAATTCATAGCAATGAACTGTGAAATGTAACATGAAGGAAATGTACAGTGCATTGTAAAAGTGTAGACTGAAAGCCAGTAGTTCTAATTGCTACCTTCTCACCAGTTAGCTGGATAATGTTGGGCATTCTACTTCATGATTCTTTGTCTTACTTTCCTCTTTTGTAAGTGAGCACTGCAACTGTTTCTGAGGGCCCTTGAGAGTATGAAATGAAGCAGTTATAAGAAAGAGCTCTTAAATATTGTATGAAACCTTAACATGATGGTGCTATCAGAAGGATGTATGCAAATGGGTAGGTTTCTAGCCAGAACAGACTGTAACATTCATTTGCTGATTTCTGCAGTGTAAATGTTTTCACTGAGTCTGATTTCAGACTGCCAGTGTAATGTCAGTAAACACTGAGTTGGAAGGTGCGCTAGCTCTAGCACAGCGCTGCTCCCAGTTGTCCTTGGTGCTATGAGTGATGGTGTGGTAGGAGTTTAGGTAACACAACTCTAGCTAAGCTTGTATTTAAGAAATAAAAACAAGCATCTGGCAGAATCATTCTTGTATGTAAATGCCCTGTCTTCTTGCTTTAAAAGTATGGCAGCAGATGTAACAAACTCTATCAACTCATTGCCTGGAAAAACAGCAGGGTCCTGAGGTCTGATGTCCCACGAGGATGTGGAGGTCTGTAATTAGTCTTACAAGTTTAAGAACTTAATCTCCCAACCCAACAGTTGGCCCAAGGTTTTCAACTAACTGTGCTCTGAGATACAACATTGTCTAACATTCAAATTTGGGTTTTTGGAGTTGGAGGTGAGTTCACATCCTGGATCTGCTGCTTCTTGGCAGTGTGACCTTCGACAACATGCAGCATTTTTGAAGCTATTTCCTCCTGTATAAACTGTGAATTATGACTAATGAAACCACCTTTGCAGAGTTTTGTTTTGAAGGGGGTTAAATCCGTTCATATATGTAAGAGACTTAGCACTGTGCCTGTTGTTATTCATAAAATTAGTCCTTCTCCGATCTGAGTAAAAAATCAGGTCCATGTGCAAGAATGTAGGCTTTTTTCCCTAATGGTGTCAAAATTAGCTTCTACTCCATCCCTTAAGTTTTTGCTGAGAATCTCTCTTATCTGTATTTCTCTCCTTGTCAGATATGTGATACCTTTTCAACTTGAGCCATCTCCACACGCAGTGCTTAAACACATTTTCCCACTTGGCTCAGGGCACGCAGGTATAGCCTGGTTTGGCTGCCTGTCTACCTGGAGGTAGAAGAATCAGGCCCATCTGATGTTCTTTGATTAAAGCTGTGCTTATATCTGATGTGTGGTGAGCTTGGAAATATAAAATCTTTTTCTCCAACCTTTATGCACATAGTAACCTTGTAGCAGCCAAGAAATTGGTTTAGCAATCTTCATCAGTGAGGAAATTGTGCTACTTCTGTGTTTAAAAGTGGAACTCCAAGTCTGTCTTGTGGGCAGCCAATTATTTCATTGGTGGCTCCATGAAAAGCATTATTATTTGAATAGATATCACCTTGTCCCATGATTGAAGCTCCAGGGCCTCTGCTTAGATTTTATAGAACACTACCTGTAAAGGGCCAGGTAGTGAATATTATAGGACTTGCGGGTTAAAGATGCTCAACTTTGCTATTATAGTGTAAAAGCAGCCTAAACTATCTGTAAACAAATGAGTGTGGTTGTGTTCCAATTATTTTTTTTTTTTAAATAAACAGGTGTAGGCTGATTTGGCTTGTGGGCCATAATTTGCAAATTCTAGCTAGTAGACGTTGGGAGATAACTAAGAGTAATGGGTAGGAGCATAATCACTGGAGTTAAATTTGTGCCTATTTCATTGGGAGACATTGGCAGGTACTTGCATAATGGATAAGAGTATCTACTCATTGTGTTAACATGAGAACTGAGGAAGGTAATGTCTGTAAAGAGTCCCTTAATGATAAGGGTTATTGGGAATGACTTTAAGTATGTGGAAAGCTAAAGCTATTGTGAAGTTTTTTGCTTCTTTTTCAGGCACGAAGTCTAAATGAAAAAATATATGTGGCCTTTTGTAGCTGCTGAGAGAAGGTCACCGTTATTGCAGAGTGCTGTGGTTTTCACAGCTGAATAGGTAAACAGTGCAACTAAACAGAACCAGTTAGACTAGTCAAGCCAAAAAACAAAGATAAGGTTAAGTATCGACTTTGCTTTGCTTTGCTTTTAGCTTTTTATAAAAAAGATTAAACTGATTGATGGGGAAGAACATGATCAGTAAATCAACCCTACTTAAGGGTCTGTAGTTCATCATTTAGCAAAGCATTGTCAGCCAATCAGTTGACATTGTTATAGGCAGCATGAGAGGGAAGGAGGCACAAAGACACCACAGATCCATTTCTCACCCTGTAAAAGCTGAGCCTAGTACAGAGGTGTGGGAAGAGGTGTGAATAACCACATGCAACATGGAATGGGATTATGGCTGCCGACGTCCACCTCAGCAAAGCCAGGCTCCCCCATCAGCCTCCGACTGTGTCCTCCCTGCCGGGATTCTGGCTCCCCTTCCCCACCCTTGCCCTCTGCTCCAGTGTGCACAGGCTTCACCCACCTCCTTGCAGGCTTGTTCCAAATTTTCGTGTCCATTCATTTATTAAAAAAGTATTTGAAGGTGCATTATATGCCAGTAAATGAGACAAGGTCCCCGTTCTCATGGATCTTAAGGCCTAGTAGAAGAAACATGTTCACAAAACACTGCTATGACTGTCAGAGATGTAGCTATGAGAGAATAATTTTTTAAAAACCATACTAGGCAAAGAATTTCCTTGGTGTTTATTTTCTTAAGTTAACATATAGTTTATTCGGAAATGGGAACAAACTACACAGATATATTATTCCTTTCTTTTGTTCTGCTCCATTCTGCTTTAAACTGTAAATCTATTAAATCTGTTTTAAAAACGGTTCATAAAAACATCAAAAGTATACATATTGCTGGGGTACCTGTGATGTTTTGATACATATGTACATTATATAATATTCAAATGAGGTTAAACATACATGTGTCCTTAAACACATAGCATTTTTTACAGAGAAAACATGAAAAGGTCTTTCTCATAGGTTTTGGACATATGCAGTACATTATCATTACCTATGGTCACCATTTGTAGTAGCACATCAGAACTTTTTATTTTTAGCTAACTATACCTTTGTACCTATTTATCAGTCTCTCCATACCATTTGATTTTGTTCCCTTTTCTTTCCTTTCTGATTAGTTTCTTATTCAATTCAAATTATGCCCATCTTGACTTAATCTTTGTTCAGGAAATAGTAACACGTGTTTTAGCTGTAAAACATCACTAATTTGTCTATATATAAAAACATACAGTTAAGAAAAATTGGGGTCTTTTTCCCCCTGGCAGACAAAGTTCTCATTTTAACTTTATCCATATTGTAAATTTTATTGTTTTCTCTGTTGTTCCTTGTACCTTTTTCTTATGCCTTTCATTTTTTAGTTTGAAAATGTGAAACCTATAGTGAAACTTGAAAGAATATACATCTATGCTCAGTTTACTGAAACTCATCAGTTAACGTTTTGTTCCATTTTTTCTGTGTGCAGATTTAATCTTTCATTTTGCTGAATCTTTTGACAATAAATTGCAGATATAACACTTCGTCCCAAAATATTTTAGCATTCACCTCATCAAAACATGGAAATTCTTTTCTAACCATAAAACTATTCTTATTATTGTGTTAAAGAAATTTTACATTGGTACAGGAATATTATCTAACATATAGTCGGTACTCAATTTTTCTTTTTTCCCCCAACATAGTGTGTATTGGTTATGCAGATTAATCAGTTTCATTTTGGCAGATCGAATTCTCTTAACCAATTCCACAAAGTGCTTTATAGGTGTTTGTTTTAAATCCATAATCCAATAAGGATTTGTGCATTCCATTTAGTTATCGTGTCTCATAATCTCATTAATCTATCACAGTAGAGTTTTAAAATTTTTTAAATTTTCTATTAAGTTTATTGGTACATTTTAGGTATATTACATTCATTATAGGGAATTTGTACCTGTACATGATATAACTTGATTCTTTTTTCTTCCTATTCCCCTACCTTCCCCTCAATCTCTCTTCCCCTCCCTATTTACAAAAGCTTTGTTTTCATTTTTCCTTCTTTTCTCATCATTGTTTTCTTTTCCCTTTCATTTTGAGAACCTTTTGAATATTTGCTTCTGGTGTGGAAATGAGTGTAGTAACACTCTTACGCCACTGAGCAGATAGACTCTGGCTGACAGACTTGGCTGGCAAAAGCCTTGCTAGGCTCTGAGGTCACTGGCCAGCTTCTCAATCTGCAGACGGTGGTCTGGCCTGGGCCCCTGTTCAGGGTTACTCTTATATGTAACTGTTATATTAATGTAAATATGAATAGACCAAAACATGTTAACTGGAAACTATGGTCTAAGGAAATATGTCTGGTTATCAAGTTGGCCAGGGGTGGATTGTGGTGAATTAACCAATGGTCAACTTGGAATTCTTAGCTGAACTGCATCAGCATGGTTTTGGGTGTGGAAAGCCCACCTGAGGTTTGTTGACAGCATAAAAGGAGAACTGGAGGGGAAGATGGTGTGTGTTTGATTCTCCTGGAGAAGCTTGTCACACTGGTTTTCCTGATGTGGACTCAGCTGTTCTCATCATTGGAGGAGCTCAGGTCCTCGCTGTCACTGAGGATGGCTGCAGTTCTCTTCAGGGAGCTCTGGTCCTTACCTTGAACATCGCTTCCTGGTTCCAGTGCAGATCCCTCAGCCTGCTGGCACAGATCCTTCTTCCTGTTGGCACAGACTTTCCAGCTTCCACAACTGACCTTTTGGCCTTTCCAGCGCAGATACTTGACACAGACTTGCATGAGACATTGTCAGCGGCTCTAGGCCGCCAGTTAGACTCATGGAGGACATTGCCATGGGCTCTAGGTCTTCAGCTGGACATGCACAGGACATTGCCATGGGATTCAGACCCTCAACTAGATTCTTAGGGTCTTTAGTGTGTGGACAGATTTCCCTGTAGTCTTTGACATTTGACCTTTTGGGTGAATATTATGAAAGAATCCTATAAATTATGTGTCCTATATTAAATCTATTCCCTTGCAAACCCTGTCTGCAAACAAATTGGGACCAGGAGTGGGGAAAAGGAACCATTTCTCCACTCCTAGTTGGAGTGTAGGCTGGTGCCACCCCTGTGGAAATCAGTGTGGCGATCCATTAAAAAACTAGGACTAGAAAGCTTCCATTCAGCCAAGCTAGTCCTCTTCTTGGTATCTACCCAGAAGAATTAAAAGCATCATACCACAGCGATTATGCACACTCATGTTTATAGAGGCAGAATTTGTAATAGCTAAATCTTGGAAACAACCCAAATCCCCATCAATGGGGGTTGAATGGATAAAGAAGATGCAGGTTTTTTTTTTAATGCAATGTAGTACTACTCTTCCATAAAGAAGGAATAGCTTGAGATATTTCTAGGTAAATGGATGCACCTTGAGGCCCTACTTGTAGGTGAAATAAATGGGACACAATGTGTTAATACTTCATTGTTTCTCTGATGTGAGATTATTTAATATATGCTATTCAATCTATAATAGATATTGTGAAATAGGAAGAAAATGTCCAGATGGCAAGGGGAGCTAGGGAGGGGGAGAGGGAAAAGAAGGAAAGCAAAACATACTATTAGGTTTTGAGGAATCCAGTCTTGCCTTTTGTAGTATGTTCCATTCATAGATTTCTCTGATTGTTCCTTCACTGTAAGATTCAGGTTTACCATTTTGGGAAGAATACTACACTGAGGGTACTGTATCCTTCCCATCAAATCACAATCAGGACAGTAAGTTTGTCCAGTTATTTGTTAAGTTTGATTCCTTGCTTCAGCTGGTGACTGTCAGATCTCCCTATATTAGGGTATCTTTCTCCCTGTATAAATAATATGTAATCTGTGGGATGAAAGTTTCTGTTTCCCAATAACTTTTTTGTTGTATTTTTGAGACAGGGTTTCACTATTTAGTCTAGTCTGGTCTTGAACTCATGGTGATTCTCCTGTCTCAGCCTCCCAAGTCCTGGGATTACAGGTATGCACCACCACACCTGACCCCCAATGACTTTTGATTTTGGTCTTTGCTGAGTTAGTCCATTAATTGGTGATTGCAAGTACTGTTTTTCTAATTCTATTATAATTATACTTTTCACGTTTGCTAGTTGACATTTTTAGATAAAGAAGAGCCTTTCTTATGCTTTTTTAAGTATCCTATGGACTCATGGATTCTTTTATTTGTTGTGTTATGATTCATTATTCTTTTGAAACGAAGACTTCTATATTGAGATATGGATTACACAGTGAAATGTGTAGAGATTAAGTGTACAGTTTGATTCATTTTGACAAATGTATATGCCATGTATGCCCATTCAATCAAGATACATATTTATGACCACAAAAAGTTTCCTTTGTATCTTTCCCCGTCATTCTGCCCCCCACTGATCTCTTTTCTTCTTTACTCTCTTTGATTTTTAAAGTGTCCCAAATATTGGCAATGAAAGCCCCTTCTATTTTGTTCTGCATTCTTTTGGCATGCCTTCTTTAACCTGTGAGCACTTTCATACTTTCTAGTACAAGAGGGTGTCTGGTTTTAATCTTTTAACAGCTGAAACCAATTGTAGGGATGTTACTTAAAAATTTGGGGACGTTTTTGGAACAGGATCTCGCTATGTAGTTCAGGCTGACCTTAAACTCAGGCTGGTTCCAAACTCATGATGATCCTCCTGCCTCAGCCTTCTGAGTGCTGGAATTACAGGTGTGAACGACCAAAGCTGGTGGGATGCTATTTTAATAAGTTCTCCATTTTTAATCCTGTTATAACAATGTATAGCAAACATCTTGGACACATGTTTTTGCACACTTACATGAACATTTTTGTAGGCTAGAGCTCTAGAAGTGATATTTATAGTCCAAAGAGTATGGATATTTATAATTTTGGTCGACACTGCCAAATCCTTTCCTCCCCTCTTAGAAAGCTGTATTTATTAATTAAATTTCTGCTAATATTGCTGCTTCTCCCACAGTCCCACCAACACTGAATGTTTCTGTCTGTGTGTATGTGGTGGTGCAGGGTGTGAAATTGGATTTATCCTTGAGCAAAGCAAACATGCAAATTGCAGGCCCTTCTTTTTGTCCCCCCTCCCCAGTTTTGATTTGCATAGAAATGAGATCTCACAAGAGAGGTTAAATCCAAAGAGAAATTTTTGTCTTTCTCTGTCGTTCGTTGTCACAGCCAGCTCTGTTTTCATTCTGTATTAACTGTGCATGGGAGATAAACGAGGAAGGGTGGCATTGAGGGGAGGATGGCACTGTCCCCAAGACTTCTGATCCTCTTAAGATGTCTTTATACATTTGATTCACAGTGACTACTCTGCATCTTTATCCTCAAATAGCTATTGAAACTGATTTTTATTTTAGAATAATCCATGCCGATCCTGCATTTGATGTGATGGGCTTGTCATTTGGTGTGCTTTCACCTTTCCACCAGCTAATACACAAATCCTTTCTGTTTTTATGTTAAATATTGAGTCTTAGGCTAGACACCTTTGTGGATGATTTGTAGCTTTTTTTTTTTTTTTTTTACAGGTTGCTTGAAAACTTTGTCTCTTTTCTTTATAGGTATTTGAAGCTGTGATTTCATGGATCAATTATGAGAAAGAAACTCGTTTGGAGCACATGGCGAAACTGATGGAACATGTCCGACTTCCTCTTTTGCCTAGGGACTACTTAGTCCAGGTGAGTACTTGTTTTTCACCCAGACCTCCAGGAGTGGCAGTGGCAATCCTGGCGGTGTGGAGTTTAGTGGATCTTCTGCTGGGGCCTAGGGCACAGCCCACTGGTTTAAGTGTGAGATTTGGTAATGGAAATTTGAAGAGCGTAGGTTTGAGAATGAGATTCTGAGGTTTCAGTTTCAGCTTTGCTACTTTTTTTTTTTTTTTTTTTTTTTTGTGGCACTGGGGATCGAGCTCACAACCTCACACCTGCCTGACAGGCACGTAAGCCGCTGAGCCAAACTCCCGGCCCTGGTTTTTTGAGGCAGGGTCACACTGTGTAGCTCAGGCCGGCCTTGCACTTGCGTTGTAGCCCAAGCCGGCCTCAAACTCAAAACACTCCGCCTACCTCAGCCTCCCAAGTGCTGGGTCAGCTTTGCTACTTTTTAACCTTCAGTTCTCACTCAAGCCTCAGTGTCATCTTTTCTAGATCAGGTGATACAACAGAGCCCAGTAAGACTGTGCTGAGGACTAAAGAAAATGTCAGTTTTCAAGCCAGGTGTTTAGCATGGAGCCTGACATTCCAAATGCTCAGTACAAATTAGTGGCTTTTCTTATAGAGTATCAAAGCAAGAACGGTCATTCTCACAGTGTTTCTGTGTTCCCTTTCTGCTCGAGTTTTAGGCAGCTTGAAGCCCAAGTTGGGATTGTAAAAACCAGCTCCTCACAGGTGTTTAGAACACATACTGTTTCTACTTGCTCTAGGAAAGGAAAGAAGAATAAAGAATAAAGGGGTGCCCTTATGGTACCATGTTTTCTCACCAATTCTTATGACAAGCTTTTGAAGCAAAGATTGTAGCCCTGTTTTCACAACTTTGGGCCTCGAAGGTATGGGGGTTGTGATTGAGTTGGGGCCACTGTCCAGTAAAAGGGAGAAGTCAGAATTCAGACCCCTGGTACCCTGGCTCTGAGGCTGCCACCTTTGGTACTCTCTGTTCTGTGTATCCATTACATGGCTTGTTTGCACAGTAAATGCCATTAGACACTCTTACAAGCAGACAGAAAATAAGTCTTAAAATATGCGAAACAATTGAAACAGGGAGGCATTTTGTCAGCTCTTAGTTGTCCCTGAGAAGTCTGTAGAAGGAAGGGAAGATGTGGTCAGGATGAAAAGAGTAGGTGGCAGCCCTGCTTCTGTTTTCCCTGCCAATTTAACCCCTTGAAATCTTAGTTTTCTCATCTGACTAAATAGAAACGGGCCTAATAGAACTTTGGGGCAGGGGTTACAAATGAGATAATCCAGAAGATTTTATAATACATTGTTCAGTGAATGCTAGTTGATATTACTGTTGCTCTTAGGATTATGGGTGGCATCATATTTTTATGAGCATGTGTAAAGTGACACTTGCAACACTGTTGGCCTTGGGCCTAGGGGGTCAGTGAAATGGTCTTTGAAGATCTGCACCTCAGCCTTCTTCACAGGTGCTACTGGATGCTCTCATGGTCTTTACAGGCTCTGCAAGCAACTTTGGACAGCACTAGTGCCACCTTGTGGCATCATATTCTCCCTGTAGAAAAGGTCCCCTAAGCACAGCCCTGAGCTCCCAGTGTCACTGTCAAACCTCCTGCTGTCCTCTGGGGAACTGACCATGGATGGGGTGGGTGTTTGTTCCCACTTCTATAGGAAGGGGGCAGCCAGGGGGCCAGAGAAAGCTAAAGAGGCCTTGGAGACCTTTGGTTATGACCTCTATTGGGTATCCACAACTGAAATTTCATGAAGACATTAGGGAAATAGCTCCTGGGTTATTGTGGCAAAGTGGTGTTTGGATCTGGAAAAAGAAAGCAGCAATGGGCATGAGCACTGTGCCATGGGAATCCCTTTTTTAAAAAGTGCTTTTCTCAGGCCTTATAGGGTGCATACCTCTGGGAGAGGATGTTTCATTAGCATTCATTTGACCTTGAAATGTCAAACAAATATGGCCTTCTGGGGGATGACTGCTCACAGACAGGAGGAGGGGAGGAAGAGGAAACGCTGGCTAGCCTGCACCTGGCACAGTCTGGTTTCTGGGCTTCACAATAGCTAACATTTGTCAGGCTTCTAGTAAACATTTTCAAATGCTGTTTTTACTGTATAATATAGTATATCGTGATGAAATATATTTGTGATTTTGACCATTTTTAAGTATATGATTCAGTGGTATTAATTGCATTCATAATGTTGTGCCACTGTCACTGTATCCATTTCCAAAACTTCTCATGCTCCAAATCGAAGCTTAGCACCTGTCAGAGGCAAGTACTTGTGTTTAAACTCATTTAAACCGCAAAAACAAACAAAACTAATCCGGTTGCAGATACTTTTAAGGTACCCGTTTTAAAAATAAGGAAATTAAGCATCTGAAATGTGAAGTGTTGGTGCTGGGATTTGAGCCTCTGTCTGATGCCAGAGCTTGATCACTTAGCCCTTCCGCACTTGATATCCAGAAGGTGAGCACCAAGTTACAATACTGTGGACCCTTCCCTGGGTCTGAGGCAATGTGGCACGGGAGAGGATGAGAACTCAGGAATGACCCAGCCTAGGGACAGAACTTGGGAATGTGGCTGCACTCTGCTCGCGGGTCACCTGTGGGTTGTTACCTCCAGACAGTGGAAGAAGAAGCTTTGATAAAGAATAACAACACCTGTAAGGATTTCCTCATTGAGGCCATGAAATACCATCTGCTCCCTCTGGATCAGAGGCTCTTAATTAAGAACCCCAGGACCAAGCCCAGGACTCCAGTCAGCCTGCCCAAGGTAAGCCCCAGCCCAGTCCCTGCTGAGGTTGAGAGTGCATTGTGGAAAGGAACAGAGCCTTCCACTGCCTCTACTCTCTCCTCACGCGTGGCTTCCCTGCATCTTGGTTGCATCTGCAATGCAGGAGGCAGAGTCTGCTCATTCCTTTTGAATCTGCGTGTTCCTCTTCTTCTGGGGTCTTCCTTTCTTTAGAGTTTTCAGGTAACCTCCAGTGTCACCAGTGAGGTGGAGAATAACTCGGAGCTTTTCCTTTTCCTCCTCCTCATTTCACACCATGGCTTATGCCATTTCTGTTGGAAGCAGCGGAATGTCTTCACTTAGTGATTGATGGCCATACCAGTCCTAGTTCTAGGTCACCCTGTAACATTACAGTCTGGTTCCTTCCCTTACCATCGGGAACAACACAGAGGACAACTGGGGCTACCGGAGGGGAAGTGGGGCCTTGAAGAGTCCCACAGGTAGTGAGCAGGGGAATGCAGTGGGGGAAATGACAATTAGTGAAAGGGCAGTGAGGGGAAGGGAGAGATTAGCACAGGAGGGCATTCCATGATTGAGAGTCTGAACTGGGTGCTGTCTGGCTCAGTTCTCAGGAGGGCCCCTCACCCGTGTGACCCTCAGGTCTGTTATCTGCACAGTGAGGGACGCAGTACTCATGGTCTTTTTAGTCTTGGCATCCCAGTGAATCTTTCTAAAACCCTAACATCCCCATGTCTGTGGGTAGGTCCGGTCAGCCCAGGAGAGAAGGTGGGAGGAGAGAGGTGAGTTGCGTTGGCTCACTGAGGATACAGTAGGCAGCACCAGGAAATTGCTACTTTATTTTGGCCTTTTCTTTGTCCTCCTCTT
This sequence comes from Dasyprocta punctata, assembly GCA_004363535.1. Taxonomy (NCBI): domain Eukaryota; kingdom Metazoa; phylum Chordata; class Mammalia; order Rodentia; family Dasyproctidae; genus Dasyprocta; species Dasyprocta punctata. The sequence goes on from RJWM01013410.1 coordinate 28,555, forward strand.
CTCTCCAGCTGGCTGCCACCCTGCTTGCCGGCCCCTTCCAAGGTTTCACAGGATAGAGAATCATGTTGTCATCTGAGACTAGCTGTTGTGCCTCTCTGAGGATTACAGTTTCTTCTTTTCCTTCTGCTCCCTGACCCTGGAGGACAGTGGTTGTGATGTGACAAATGTCACAAATGTCCTGTGTAACCATAGCAGCAGCTGGTTTTTATTAAGTGCTTATTATGTGCCAAACCTTTAGCTGATGGTATCACATGCATGTCTTATTCAAACTTTTCCTAAAAGGTTGAGGCAGTCATTACCCTAAATTTACAAGGGAGGAGACATATTGCTGCACCCTGCCAGGCCTTTCGTTTTGATTTGTTTTGTTGAAACGTTACATGAAAATCTCTTCATAGGTTTCAAAATTAAGATAACTTTCATGAATTCCAGAAATAGGTGCTCATTGTAGATTTTTGAAAGGACTCTGCGATTTAGAAATGAAGTAAAAGTCACTTGAAACCCCTTCCAAAGACAGTTATTTATCACTTTGGTGAGCTTTCCTTTAGATAGATATGGTTCCATATAATTTTTTGCAAATAGGTAAGGATGTGTACTTTCAGATAAATGAGATCTTGGTATACATATTAAACTATTTTCCACCCACTCAACTCTATGTTTCAGACTGCTTTTAATGTTATCAGTAAGGGTGAAATCATTTAAATTGTAAAGAGTACATGGTAGTACTGTATTTAATTGTATTGCTGTACCATCATGTACTTAATTGTCCTCACTGATGTACTTTGCAGTAATTTCCATTTTTTTGTATTATAAATATTCATGTCAAATATTCTTTATAAAATGACATCTTGTTTAGTTTACATTTCTTTAATTGTGAGTGAGATTATTCTTAGTTTCATATGATTGTTGGCATTTGTATTTTTGAGGAAATTCTCTGTGACTTTTGACCGTTTTTCTATTGGATTGTATGTTTTTATTAGTAGTTTTTTAGAGCATTTTTACATTAAGGAGGTCAGGTCTTCATATGTATGTACCGCAGATATTTTTTTCTTAGTTTGCAGTTTGCCTCTGAGCTTGTTTATAATATTTTCTTCCAAATGGTACCTTGTCTTTTTATTTTCTTAGTAGTATCTTTGAAACAGCAGACTTTTTATTTTGGTTTTTAAGACATTTTTTAAAATTGACAATAAAAAATTGTGTGTTTAAATATCATGTGCAAGAATTGAAATATGCATATATCGTGAAATAGCTAATTAACATATGCATTAAAGTAATTAACATATGCATTACCTCACATACTTAGGTGTGGTGAGAATATTTAAAATTTACTCTTTTAATGATTTCAACAATAAATATATTGTTATTAACTATAGTCTTTGTGTCATAAAATAGAGATCTTGAACTTATTCCTCCTATCAAACTGAAATTTTTATGCTTTGATCAACATCTCCACAGACCTCTTGCCTTCCCCTCAGCCCCTGGTAACCATCATACTACTTTTTGCATCTATGAGTATAATTTTTTTAGATTCTGCATATTAAGTGAAATCATGCAGTATTTGTCTTTCTGTGACTACCTTTTTTCACTTAGTGTTCTGTCCTCATGGTGTAACCATGTTGCAAATGACAAGATTTTCTTCTTTTTAAAGGCTGAATACTATTCCACTGTGTATATATACATTTTCTTTATCTCTATCCATTGCGGGATACAGACTGATTCTGTGTATTACTGTTGTGAGGAAGGCTGCCGTGAACACAAGGAGCAGGATATTTTTGATACCCTGATTTAAGATCCTTTGTTCATGGGATTGCTGGATCATATGGTAGTCTTATTTTTATTTTTCTTGAGGAACTTCCACACTCTTTTCCCAAATGTCTGTATGTACTTAGACAAATGGAAGTTTTCAGTTTTCTTCTGCTATGGTTTATATGTTTGTCTAAAAAAAGAATCTTTGCCCAACCTAAAGTCACAAAGATTTCCTCCTATTCTTTCTTTTGGAAGTTTTAGGTTTTATATGTAGACCTATAATCACTTTGAGAATTAAAAAATATATATTAGGTACAGATCAAGTTTCATTTATTTTGCATGTGAACATACAGTTGTCCCATACCATTTATAGGAAAGATTCTTCTTTCTCCCTTAGTTACCTTGCCATTTTTGTTATAGTGCCTGTATATGTTTAGTGTATTTCTAGATTCTATTCTATTCCATGTATCTGTCTGTCTTTACATCAATTCCATGTTGCCTGTTACTGTCTTTGAAGTAAGTCTTGAAATAGTGCAAGTTCTCCAGTTTTGTTCTTTACAATTTTACTATTCTACATCCTTTGAATTTGATTCAGCTTGTTTATTTCTACAAAAACACTGTGGGGGTGTTGGTTAGAATTGTATTCAATCTCTAGATCAATTAGGGGAATTTCTGTCTTAGTATTAAATATTCTGATCCCTGAATACAGTGTACATTTCCATTTATTCAGTTTATCTTTAATTTCTCTCTATTGTTTTGTAGTTGTCCACATACAGGTCTTGCATCTCTTTTGTCAGATTTATTCATAAGTATTACTTAGCTTTTGATGCAATGGTAAATGTTTTCCTTTTAAATTCCAAATTTAACAGTTTATTGCTTATTTGTAGAAATATGATTGATGAGAAGGGTCACTCAGTGGGGAAAGGAAAGTTAGGTTGGTGATGACCTCACTGGTTTCTGAGCCATAGGGACGGTGGTTCCCAGAGATCGCTACTTACCTCAGGCTGATACTTTGGATACGTATTTAGGGCTCTCTCCTAGAATGTTACCTCCTCCACCAAACTGTGGTCTGCATGACAGCAGGCATTACTCGTCTCTGTCCTTGGCACACAGCCCAGATCCTGGCACAGGGTGGGCAATAGTAAACATATTCATGAATGAAAAAAATGTATTTTTAAAGTAGTATCTTTATGGAAATTTAGTGTTGGCCATTTATATTAGCCCTCCTATTTCCCACAATGCTTTCAGTATCCATACATATTTTTTTGCATGATGTAATGAAGAGTTATATCCTACTTTACATCTTCCTTTGATCACTCATGTAGTTTGATCCTAGCATACTTTGGTTCAGTGCATGAAGTCATCCAGCACTGAATGAGTCCAATCATGATTCTTGGAGGATTATAAGAATTATGAAGTACTTAGATTAAGCAAACAAACAATACTCCTCCCCCAGAACTCAGCTATAAACTATTGCGAATGCTTTAATTTAATTCATTAGTATATTAATTCACTCACCCAACATATTTGTGTAAAAAAGCCACTAATTTCCAGGCACTAGGGTAGATGCTGGAGCCACAGAAGCTCACATGAGCTGCTTACTTCCAAGGGGCTCCCAGACTTGGGGGAGGGAAGCTAGATGTGAAAAGACAGTTTTAGTGCAGCATGTAAGTAGCATGATGGGGAATGGGCCAGACACGCATGTGCATAATGAGGGATAAGGAAAAACTTTCTGCTGGAGCTTAAGCCTGAACTGAGCCTTCAAGGTCAAGTGCAGACTGTGAGTGTACACCCGGAAACTACCTCACACTGTCTGTTGGCGTCTCAGAGAAATGTGCACTCTGCATATTGTCTCTTCCAGGGTTATCGTCCTTTTCACCAAAAGCATCAGTGATGATACGGTAGTACAATTTAAACTCCATTTACTGAGCAGTTTCTTTGTGTTTGAGGGTAAAAACTAAATATATCTTTTTCTATTTTTCCTTCATAATGAGTCCAGAAACTCTGATGTTGGAGAACTGAGATTCAGTGAAATTGAGTGACTTGCCTCGGGTTTTGCAGTTGTTTTGGTATCAGTGCCAAAACTCGCACCCACATCTGCCAGTTTCAATGCCCAGGGTTTAAGTCCTGCGCAGTGCTAATCTCCGCAATGATGACAATGGAAGATCTTAGTTACTGAGCTTGTATCATGTGCCAAACACTGGTCTAAGTGATTCATATTTATTATCTGATAGGATTTTCATAAGTATAATTATCCCCATTTCATAGATAAGAAGATTGGATCTTAGGTTACATTATGTAGCCTACTCATTATGTGTTCATTGTCTCTTTACCCTAACCTTGGTAGTTTAACACAACAAACATTGGTTATCTCAGAGTGTCTGTGGGCAGGCCTCCACTGTGGTTTAGACGGGTTGTTCTGGCTTTGGGTCTCTCACAGTGTCAAGCTATTGGTCAGGACTGCAGTCATCTGAAGTCTTATTTCAGAGAACTCACTTCTAAGCTCTTGCTCCCATGGCTGCTGGCAGACTGCAGTTTCTTGCTGCCTGGGCCTGTCCTCATGACATGGGAGTCCTTCAGAGTGAGTGACTCTACTGCAAGAAAATGAGAGCACATATCCAAGACATATGCTTTAACCTCTTTGTGACCTTACCTCAGAAGCAATGCCCATCTCTTTCACCATATTTTGTTTCTAGATCCAAATAATTAGAGCTAGACCCAAATAAGTAAGGCAAGCTGACCCTCAAAGGGAGAAGAGTTGATTTCATGTCCCCGTGTAGGAGGATCAAAGAGTTTGTGACCTCTCTTTAAAGGCTAGTAAGTGACTGAGCTGATTTAAGCCTAGCATGACTGGCCTCAAGCCTGAGCTTAGAACCGTTGTATGATCTTGCTTCCAAGCACCACAAGGTCCTTTCAGCTGTGTGCTGTGTGGAAAGAAATCTGATTCTTACCCTTTGGGAGCTTTTAATTTTAAGAACACTCTCTGAGAAGATAAGATGGAACATTTTCACTGACCACATAAGTAGAGGAAGAGGAGGACTTAGCAGGGTTAGAACAGGCACAGGAATTCCAAGGGCAGGTTGGTGTGGGCTTTCATAAATGCAGTCAAGATAGGTTTTCTGACTGAACAAACTCTGAGAAATGAAGTGGAGATTTGCACTTTCCAGAGCAATTCTCAGCAGTGAATCTATTTGGCAGCTAAGTCCCTCCCCTGAAAGGAATAGGATTCTGCCTGAGCTAGTTGCACAGGGTAATAGGAGTATTTTTCGTGAGCTGTATCACACAGATCATACTGACACTTTCAAGCGGGAACAGCTAATAGCATCATCTTGGCTCCCACACATTTACCGCCCAGCTCTTCCCTGATGCTGGGTTGCCATGGACAACTAGAGACTGCCTCTCAGCCATTCAGAGCCCTCCTACCTTGCCCTGTTCACAGATGATAACAGGAAAGCGAGGTTCCAGGAAGATGCAAATGAACCTTTTGGAAATGTACTGGACCTGGCATTTTTCATTGTCATTCCAATTCAGCTGTCATTTCTATTCAGTTCTTTAAAAATGACACCAAAAAATCCATTTGGGCTCACAGAGGACAGTTTGCTCCAGAACTGGGCTGTCTTGTGTTCAGTAGATGGTTTGGAAGCAGAGGCTGCTGGCAGGTGGGTGGGATGAGCTCTCATCTGGGGAAGGTCCCTCAGTGGGCACAGCTTGTCTTCCGTCTCACTGCACATCCTGGTAACACTCTGGGGGCCCAGTGAAGCCCTGTTTTCACCCCTAGAATTAGTGGTGCTCATCTTCCCATTCACAAGTTTGTGCTCTCTTCTGTTGGTCAGGAGTCTATTTTGTTTTGTTTTTCTTTTCTGCAACTGTTTTATACATTGGAAGCTAATATTTTGTGTTTACTATTTACCAAGCACCATGATAAATGCTTTATATCATATAAACCTCCAGACACTATGAGAAGAAACCTATTCTCTTGCTATTACGGGCGATGAAAATGAGGCTTAGAGAGGTTAAATATATTTCCTCTGGGCACATTGCGAAGTAGTGAGTGGGCTGATATTTGAGCTCAGATGTGTCTGACTCCCAAGCCAGTTTTTTTCTACTCTTCCATTCTGTCATGGAGCTTTGCCCTCACATTTCCTGGTTCTCAGACCTCAGTTGTTTCTGCACCTTGCCTGTTAATACTTGCCAGGAGCACCTGTTGCTCAAGAACCTGCTTGGACAAGTCTTCTGGCTCGACCTCGACTCGCTCCTTTGGATGAATTTTTGGTGTTAGCCCTGCGGCCCCACGCACCAGGGTAAGAGAGACTCGCTTCCTGCCCTGGCCCGAGGGACCGACTGGCTGGGCCTGCCTTCTGCCCAGCTCACTGGTCTTGGAAGAAAGTTTGGACAGACTCTACTCTTTACCCATGAAGAAAGTATGCAGAACCCAGTGTTCCTGTACCTGGAGATTCCAGTGACTAAGGCGGCCCTGAGGCTGAATTAGGGTCTCCACACATGTGTTGGCTAGAAAGCTCTGTTCTGTTGTCCAGCTCCCCCTTCCTCCAGCACTTAACAGCTCTCATACACGGGGTGGTGTCATTGCAATGAGGAGGAAGCAACATGCCTTCAGTGCCACAGTTACAACAGTTTAATTGGATTGGTCTATGTAAAAGAGAGAACATTATAAATGTACTTAAAACTTGTTGTGCTGGAAATTTCTTTTCTAAGAAAGCAGGAAATCTTTCTATGGTCTCATTAACCTCTCTAAAGTAATGGCTATTTGACCTTCCAAAGTGTAAAGTACCTGCCACAGTGGAGTTTGGCTCACTTGTCCTTTGTCTACAGAATTCTCCAGTCGCCAGAACTTCTGCAGCCTTAAGTACTGTGACACTTGAGACTCAAGATCAGGACTATGAGGTGTCCCACAAGACTCCCAAGTACATGGCAGTCCTTGGGACTGATGAGTGATACTCAGTCTAGCATTGTTAGCCTATAATCAGTTTTTTAGTTTACTGTGTTTCCTATGTGGCCGATCTTTCTTACCCAAGATTACCTGGAAGGATAAATGTTAAAGAAAAAAAAAAAAAAGGGAGATCACTGCCAGCCATGGTGGCATGTACTAGTAGTCCCAGCTACTCAGGAGGCTGAGGGAGGAGCATTGTTTGAACTCATGAGTTTGGAGCCAGCCAAGGCAACATAGTGAGACTCTGCCCCTTTTAAAAAAAAAAAAAAAAAAAAAAAAAAAGCTGATTGTTTAATAAGCTGATTTGATTTCATAATTTCTATTAAAGGTGGCATAATTCTTTAGTAAATTGGAGTTTAGGAGTGTTTGGGAAAGAAAGAAATATACTTGCTGAGCTATCTGGGCTGCATAATGTAAAATGAGGGCTTAGAGTAAAGGAAGTTTCAGGTCTTTCCTTGTTCTAACATCCTATGGTTTTCTTAAATAGCTAGAACTATGTAATTTCAGAGATGTAATACATATAGACTTTGGGAATACTCTCATTTGCCTAATTAGTTGTTAAGATCAAGTATCTATGGAAACAACTTCTCTGTAGTATTCAAGATAGGAAATTTATTCTTTTTACTTTGCATGATGAATACAGTGGTGGATGTGGTGCTCCCTGTACGGTGGCTGCTTACAAGAATTGCAATAAAAACTGAGTTTCTGTGGCTGTGGGAGAAGCAGAATGTGTCCTTGTTCCCCTCGGCTCCCTTGAGCTACACCCACCAAAACCTTATAATTTCTCTTCTCAGCTTGTTGTTCCGCATTTGAATGTTGAAAGTAAGTCCTCACCAGTGGTTTCATGAGCTCAAAGGCACGTTTTTTTGGTAAACCTTGTCCTATATTATTTTTGTCTTCACATTCAGATTTTAACAATAATTTTCCATTTTTGTAATGTTCCTCTTTTACTATGAAAATCCTCAGAGGCAAGTAGTGGATTTTTTCCAATATAAAGATGTATTCCCCATCCCTAATAGAAGACAGTTTCTGGGACATGGTTAGGTTCCCTGGAAGCTTTAGGGGTTTTTTTTTGTTTGTTTATTTTAATTTACAGAAGAAGTTTGATAGCTTGCACAAGGAGCAAACAAAGCTTTATTTTTTTCTGGTAATTGAGTCAAAAGATGGAAAAATCTCTTGGTTTTTTTTTTCCCCTTCTGTTGTTTGTTTTCCTTAATGTTGCCAAAATTGTAATCTGGTATTCCAACATTTCTTAACTGAGGAAAGTGACATTCCAGTTTTTTTCCATTTAACCATGTATTTTTTCCCCCACTTAACTCCTTGCATGTGTTATTTGCTTTCTATTCTTTCATTCTTTATTCCAAAAAAACATTTGAGTCCTCAATTTTACCTGGCAATGTAAGGATCTAGGGTTATCTTGGTGACTGAGGCAGGTGAATTTTGTGCCCCGGTAGGGCTCACAATGTAGGTGGGAAGACAGACAAGTTACCAGATGGTCATAGCATGACGCGGAGTGCACAGAGCAGGTGAAATCTCCATAGAGGGACACGTAACTCAGACACAGAGGTAGGAGAAAACCTCTCAGAGGAAGTGACGGGTGAACCAAGACCTGAAAGAAGCAGGTGTTAAAGCCCCGGGATCAGAGAGGGGAAGCACATCTAAACTAGAAGGAATAGTGCATGCAGAGACGTGAGGTACCTGAAGTTCCTTGCAGAAAGAAAACCAAAAACTTGTTTTATTCCCACTTGGCTCCGAAAATCAGATTTCAGAGAAAATCTTGGTAATATCTTGCCTTCAGTATAGCTTTACCCGCTCAGAACCAGGCCAGTGTAAGTTCTAGCTATGTTTACGAAGACAAGTCTTTCTTCCCTGGAGGAGTATGTTGGGCATTGTGTGAAGTTTGCCAAGAGATTTTGTTCATTAACATCCCTCTGGTGTTCGTGGCTGCTACCTACGCAAAGAATCACTGATGGGAAATAATGTAGAATCCAGCTTTTCTCTGAAAAAGGCTGCTTTTGACATCGAGCCGGGACACTGTGAACTGCGGCATGCAGGGAAGACAAATGCAGCATGTTTATTTCTGGAAGCAGCAGCAGCTCAAGCCTGGCCCATGTCCTGGGTTTCTTTGGAACCCTTTAGAAGTCAAAACTGATCTCAGACCTTTGAACATTTGGTGAGCCACAGTTCGCCACAGATCCCATGGACTCTGATAATCAGCGACCACCCACACAGGCAATGGGTGAACCTGACTCTGGAGTCATGGGGCATCAGTGGTTTGTGTTTAACAATGGTGATCAGCCATGGTTCTGTCTTCCCCTATGGTGGATACCGTCCACCGGAGGGTATGTCCCTGTGTGATTACATGGGTTTTGGTGATCACTTTTTTCTCCAAAACTACATTGTAGGGAAGTAAGGACTGTGATCATTCATTATGGTGAAATCGTCGATATCATGTTATCAGGAAAACCCTACAGGCCATGGGTTTGTTAATCCTAGAACACAGCAGCAGCTGCCCTTGGGAACTTGTCAGGATTGTGAATTTTTGGCCTCACTGTTGACCCACTGAATCAGAAAGTGGGTAGGGGCCAGCAAGTTATGTTTTTATAGTCATTGGGAGATTCTGATGCATGCTGAAGTCTGAGAACTGCTGGGTAAATGAGATAGGCTACAGGTAACAGTAAATCCTATAGCTCGTATTGGTTGGCTGCAACTTCTACCATTTTCTCTCCACTCAGGAAAGTATACTGGATTGCCAGTGAGTGACAGTGATATCATTATTGGGAGAGGGTGAATTTACAGAAGTTTATTAAAATGTAAACTTTGGTATTTTATTTTTTATTTATTAATAGTGTATAACAAAAGTCATAATGGGGATACCATGATTAAGTTCTGCAGTATTACTGTGGCCAAAGTCATGGCTTTCCTTTTTTATTTATTTATTTTTTGACAGTGCCCTGTAGTAAGAAACATATGTATTATCATCCAGAAGACACATATAAGTGTGTATTACCAGGACAAATGTTCATGAAATGAGATCTTTACTATGATTTTTACACACTGTTTTATTAAAAAAAAATACCAGTTGCCTTCCATTCAGTTGATTTTGTGGCCCATGAATGAAACATGACCTGCATTTTTGGCAGGGAGGCAGTGGACCATGTTTACAAGGACTGTGCCCCCATCTTCAGAGTAAGAAGGGTGTAAGGTCAGCCTTACTCTTGTGTCTGGTGGCCTTAGGTTTCAGTTTGTTCTGTCACTCATGGCTAGATGGATTTGTGTCATTTATGTATGATCTCTGAGCTTTGCTTTTCTTATCTGTTAATGTGAATGATAATATCTACCTCATGGGGTTGTGGTGACAAGTGACAGTATACCTCACATGGTGCCTGGCAGTGGTACTACTTACTGCTGTACTTGTGGACAGTGCTGTTAGCACTATTTTTCAGAACATCATCTGTTAAATAAATTTTGTGATAGCCACCACAAAACACTGCTGCACAATCTTTTTTTCCTGTACTACAGTGAATTAGAACCCCTGTAGTCCAGGCATTTAGAGATACTTTTGAAAAGTAATTTTATATAAAAAATGCACCCAAATTCTGCCCTCTTTCCCAAACTATAGTCAAGTCTATTTTGATATAAAATTTGTCTGCTCCAAATCCTTGAGGGTACTTGAGATTGGAGAAGATGCCTTAAGTGGCTTCCTTTACCCACATCAACCTGAGTGACCATTTGGGAAACACAGACCTTATGACTGTATTTCTGTGGGAAGACTCTTCTTGAATATTTCTCTTTTGGTGACTAGGGACAGTGTCTCCAAACACTCTGTAAACTGGCAGATGACTCAGAGAGCGTGGCCATCAGCCTATAGAAAAGTCAGGGACTGTTCACCCGCTAATCGAGATGCTGGCGAGATCCAGCTAATGTCCACTTGTCTTTCTGGAGGTCATGATTGTGGTTGGTGGCCAGGCGCCCAAGGCAATCCGCAGCGTGGAGTGCTATGATTTTGAGGAGGACCGGTGGGACCAGATTGCTGAGCTCCCCTCCAGGAGATGCAGAGCAGGTGAGCAGTACTGTGCCGGCTCTGGAGCTGCCTTTCCCTGCCGGGTCTCTGCTCCATGTGGGAAGTCACACATGGCTCCTCTGTCCTCAAACATCTGAATGTTTCAGGATCCCTTCCCTTCCCTACCTGCACAGTTTTTGGCTGCCCCTTCTGAGGTCACTTCTTACATGGTTGGAAGTTCAAACTAGTTTATGTAATTGCTTGCATTAATCAAACTTAGAAAAGCAAATCCAGTGGGTCCCATAGTGACTTCCAGATACATAAAATTGGAGGTTATCTTTGCGGTGAGTACCTTGTGTGCCTGCCTTACTCCCCTGTTGGTGTCTATCAGCATAGGTAATCAGCCACCTGATCTGACCTGGGGGCCTCGGTTTCCTGTGCCGCAGGTGTGGTGTTCATGGCCGGCCACGTGTACGCCGTGGGAGGGTTTAATGGCTCACTGCGGGTGAGGACAGTGGATGTGTATGACGGCGTGAAGGACCAGTGGACATCCATCGCCAGCATGCAGGAGCGCCGGAGCACGCTGGGCGCAGCGGTGCTCAACGATCTGCTCTACGCGGTGGGCGGCTTTGACGGCAGCACTGGTAGGTCCGGGCTGTGTTCCTGCCCCTCCCAGTCTGCAGCGTGCTCTCCACACAGCCTTGTGTTGCTCAGCCAGTTCTCTGCGAATCCCTGTCCACGTGTAGCCCAGGAACATACCCATCACTCTTAGCTGGTTTCAGTCATCGTAATGAAGTAGCAGAGATAGTTAACTTAGGAAGAGAAAAGCTTCCTTTTGGCTCACAGTTTGGAGACTGCAGTCCATGGTTGATTAGCTCCCTTGCTATGGACCAGTTTCAAGGCTGTGCATCACTGTGGGAGTGCAGGATGGAGCCAACCTGCTCACTGCAGAAGGAAGAAGGCGAAAGGGAAGAGGAAGAGTCTGGGATCTCACCATCCCCTTCAACCCCCTCTCCCCCAATGACTTAAGGGCCTTTCCAAAGCTGCCTTCTCCCTCAAGTTCCACCATCACCCAATGGCACCACCCTGGGGACCAAATAGCACATGACTTGTATGGCACTCAGGTCCTTCTCTTTCCTCACCCAGCTTTTGTGATACGTAGCTATGCAGTGAGTGGGCTCTGGGAATGACCCCACACTCGGAAGAGGCCCTTTCCTGTTTTCCAGTGTCTGGCAACCTGTTTACTCAGAGAAGGAACCTCAGAAAGACAGCATGCTAGGCTGGAGGGCACCTGAGGACTCTTGTCTGAGCCCTCTGCTAAGTGGACGAGGAGGCCTGGTACAGGCCACACCAGGGACCAAACTATCATCTTGACATTGTCCTTTCTGCTGCCTCTGGGCCTGGCAAGTCTCTTCGTCAGTGGGGGCCTCCATACTGGGTTCTGTGAGGCTTCTCAGAATCCCAGTTTGAACCATTAGCAGACATGAACGCAGAGAGATGATCTCATTGCTACCCTTACATTGGGTAGGTATCTCTATAGATTTAACTCTATTAAACTAAAATGTAAAATGATACTCTTTTGCCCCAAGGTTGGCAAAAAGAATATTTATTACTTCCCTGAGTTTTCATTTGTGTCTTCGCAATTTAATGATATTTCTCAGCCTTCTTTTTGCCTGGCTGAGTCCGTGGTTTTTAGCAGTTGCGGCGGTTGTATTTATTGAGCAGAACTTGGGAATAAAGAGAATAAAAGGGTAGGGTATTGTTTTGTTTAGGGCTTATTTTGGCTATAAGTGGAAATCCATGGCAATAAAAATGAGGGTTTTTATTTTAATAATGAACAAGAAAACTAGATGTCAGCAGTTTCTGACCTGATCTAATTGCTTAAGGATATGAGAGTTAAGTTCTTGCAGGTTCTCTTGGTCTTTTCCTTATAATCACAATATGCTTGTTATAACTGCAGCCAACACATTGGTGTTCTATGTAGCAAGAGGTGGGAAAGTGTGGTACCTATGTCAGAAAAGTGAAGGCCATTTTATAAACACCCATCGGATTTTGGCTTAGGTCTCATTGACTTGGGTGCCCCTCATTGCAAGGAAATTTTGGAAGGCAAGTTGTCAGCTTTCCAGATTCAAAGGTAGAGAAAGGCAAGGAAAAAGCATTGGAGTAGGTATTTGCTAAAGCTACCTTAGGTGTGTCCTTGGAATCAGAGTATTTATTATGGGAGTTTAGTGATTTGCATTTACAGTGCAGTTCAGGTACACTCCTTATCCACGTATGACCCACCCTCTGAGTCAAGTCTTAGTGGTTTCCTCTGGAAGACCCTGCAGCTGTGTTTTAGTTGCTACAGGCCCCCAGAGGAGGCAAACGTGGCCCTGCACCATGCATCCGAATTTGCATCCCAAAGTGCGCAGCCTCCCCCACCCTGCTACAGGTCCTTCTCACTTGGCAGGCCTGTAAGGCCTCGCGGAAATCTCACGAGTCTCTTGTCCCCAGGCTTAGCGTCGGTGGAAGCCTACAGCTACAAGACCAATGAGTGGTTCTTCGTGGCCCCAATGAACACCCGGCGGAGCAGTGTGGGTGTGGGCGTTGTGGAGGGTAAGGAGCAGCGCTGGGTGGTGGCGGGTCCCCAGCTGGGCCTGTGAGCTTGGCTGGCTGGGTCCAGCTTGGTCCTTGTTGCTTCCTATCCTGGGGCTCCATTCTGCAGATCACTGGACAGGGAGCTCCTGGCCTCAGGCTATGAAGCGTGGGTTGGGGAGGGCAGAGGTTACCTAGATGGGGAAGGGCCAAGCTGCCACTTGTCAGTAGCTCTACTGAAGGTTGGGGTGTGGGGACAGGAAGTAGGGGACCCAGAATCAACATAAAACCTAGGAGTATTGTATGGTGGGGGTGAGTGTTATTTGCATTTAATTAATTTTGCCCCATGCTAATATGTTGAACATTAGCAGTGAATGAAGCGGGTGCTTCCTCCCAGGTCTGATGACCTCTGCAGGTTGAACTTCTTGTTGAGTCTTACTCTGGTTAGGAAAAGTGTGTGAGGTGAGGCAGGGGAGAATGGTGAGGTCTGGGACTTGATTGGACTGTGCATCCTAAACTATCAGTCTCTTATTTTCTTCCCTAAACCCTTCTAAAGAAGACAGATAGGACTCAGATTTTTCTCCAGGTGAGGAAACTAAGTCCCAGAGAATTTATGAAGATAGTAAATAGTATGGCTCATCCTCAAGCCGAGGTCTTCTGAATCCTGGCAGTGCTCTTTCACTGTGTTGTGCTCCTTAAGACCCCTGGCAAATGCTCATGGCGCGGAGTGTTACAGCCATGGGTCAGTGCTGTGTACGATGCATAGAGTGTTATTTGAATGAAAACGTTCACATTCACAGGACAGCACTGATTCATTAGCCAGTCCTGATAATGGGGCTTAACTGGAATATCTGTTCATTTGCACAGGTACACAGATATTCTCACTCCTGTTTGCACACATGAGAACACATGCAAATGTGCTTTAGGCAAAGTGTAACATTGCATTGAGTTAGAAATGAAAGATTCTTTTCTGTCACTGTCTTGGCTTTGTGTACTTACATTTTCACTGCAAGCTGTGTCATTCTAACATGCCGAACAAGTCAGCTCGTCTCAGCGAGTGGAGGGATTTTGTCCTTCTACCAAGATAAATTGTTTCTTGCAGTCTCATCCTCTTGGTGGAACAGAAATTGATTTGTCTGCCAAATATAAGTGCTTCGTCTAGCCACCTTCCCATTACCCGCCTTGTTCCTTGGCCAGGAATATCAAACAATAGAGGAGGGGTTAAAAATAGCAAATCCCCACTAACAGAGTCAAGGTGAAACCTTGAGTGGGTCTTTTTTGTTTGTTTGTTTTTTTAAGCCAATGCAGAGTTGGCATGGATAATGGAGGCTAGAGGAGGTGCCTTAATGGTAGTAGTTTAAAGACTTTCCTGACAAAGTTTTGTGAGTGTGTTCAGTGTGGAAGAAGGGCTGCCTTGTAGAAAGCTCTGTGACTATTGAGGACACGCTGGGAATTAGTTTCTCTCGCCTTCCTAATCTGAAGCTCTCTGGGCTGTGAGTCCCCTTGGGGCAGAAGAGTCCAGTTTACAGCTTTGGTATGAGCATGTAGGGAGGAAATGTAGGTAGGTCCATCCAACTGTCTCTCTCCCAGTCTGGTTTACTCTCCTACCTCTCATCATCTCATTACTGTGGCTCTAAAGTGACAGTAACACCAGAAGCACATGGAGGAAATCAGGATAAATTGCTCCTAGTTGCCTAGAAGAATCGTTCCTCAGGAAAAAGAGCAGTGAGGATCAGGGTTCCAGCAGAAGCTGCCAGCAAAGCAAGAATGTGTGTCTCAGAGAGAGTTACATTGAGCAGCATACACGGACAAGTGGCCTCGACCCTGGAGAAGATGCTCAGCTTTGGTTTTGCTTTGACACTGGGGAGGGCAGAACAGGAGGGGAGAGATCTCTTTCTTCCAGAAGGGTCACCCGAGAGATCTCTGGGACAGAAAACAAAACCAGGCTCAGTGACAATAGAAGAAATACTTTTACATTTGCAGTATAAGTACCCCGGATGGTAGAGCACATTTTTTGAGTCTAAGAGTCTTTCTAATTTAACCACACATTTTCATGTTCTAGTTGTGCTTTTGGAATTAGGAAGCACGTAATATCCATGTAATCCTGTTATGTGGATTTGCATTTGGTGGTGTATATTTAGCCTGAGGCTAGTGTACAGGATCCTTGTTATAATTCGTATTCCCCTGTAGATCTGAGACCTACAGGTGCAGTAGAGCTTCTATCCCTGCCTGCTACAGAAGGAACTGTCCCATTATGTTCTAAGATTAAATGTTAAATACAAAAGATTTGTGCTCTCAAACACCTCAAATACAGTACCAATTTTCTGTATCCTTGTTTGACCTTATTCCCTGCGCGCAAGCCCTAAGTGGAAGTGGTACTCTTAGATAGCGGCTTACTGTTATGTTTTATTTTAAAATAGATGATAGTCCTTCAGGGTAGCTATGCATCACTCTGTAATCACAGGGTACCCTGAAGAAAAGTATAAGTATAAGGAGGCTGAAAGACATAAGTATTTCAGCCTCCTTATACACAGAATGCCCCATTCACACCTTCTACCGGTCAGAGTTATGGGAGGAATGGGAAACAATGGCTGAGATAGTATTTGGGTTCTCACTGAAGAACTTTTTTCATATTTATCCTATTGCTATTATGAGCCTTTAGCCAGGAAGTTGGCTGCCTGGTTATAAATGAGAATCGTCTAGATTTCTGTTTATCCAGTGCTTGTGCCTTGCTTCAGAGACCTCTTAACCTAGTTCATCCCCCAAAATATGTTGTAGCCCGAGGGTACCAGGTTACAGCTTCGCAGTGGGTATTTGGGGCTCTTATTTAGAAAGATTCAGGATGATCTGATAGAGCTCATGGCTTATGAGCAGGCAGAAGGCAGGAATGTGAAGGATGCTCCCTCAATTTAGGGGATAGGTCAGTGGTGCCCTGGAGAAAGGGGGCTCAGAACTCTGACTGAAGTAAGGGTGCCCCAGGAGGTTAAAGATGGAGCATCAGCCAAACTCCGGTTCCGTACACATGTTCCTGGCACCACCCTCAGCCTTGTCATCTGTTTCAGGGAAGCTGTACGCTGTTGGGGGTTACGATGGGGCCTCCCGCCAGTGCCTGAGCACAGTGGAACAGTACAACCCAGCGACCAATGAGTGGATATACGTGGCGGACATGAGCACTCGCCGCAGTGGTGCAGGTATCGTGCGGGGAGGTGCCCAGGGCGCAGGGTCTGTCTGTCTGGCTCCCAGCTGTTCTTGAGTTCACAAACTAGACATTACACCTTACTGCCTTCATTTTTCCTTTTACTGTATCTAATCTCACAGGTACTTTTGCAGCTAGACATAGCACTTACTAATGAACCTTTCCTCAGGGACTTTGCTAGAGAATGGAAGGTCCAAGGTTTTCTTTATTGTCTTCCCTTCTGTTTCGACATCTCTTCAAAGTGAAGGCTTCCTATAAGTCAGATGCTGCCCCGATATATCATTTTTATGTTTCCATATGTTTAGTCTTTACCACACCCCTGAAAGGTAAGCACAAATATTATTTACACTTACCATATTTTGAAAGTAATTCTCCCAGGGGTTGAACAATTTGCCTAAGGTTAGAATTAGTAGCTGAATGAGTGAGGATTCTTTCTCCAAACTAGATTTTTTTTTTACCATTGTACATATTTCTGTTTAATTAGGCATAACTAAGCCGTAACTGTAAGCTTGGGAGACAGGTCCAGCATGCTTAGAATAGATGGAATTTAGCTTTTTACTACACCCAGGCTTAGTATTTCAAGAAGCAGAAAAGATTATTTGAATACAAAATTTAAGAGACTGTCTGAGAATTCTACTTATAATTTAAAATTGCCTATAGATATCTTTTCCTGAGCCAGAAAGTGTAGACAGCTTTTTTGAGATTTTTTGAGACAAGGTCTCACTGGGTAGTTCAGGCTGGCCTTGAACTCACTATGTTGCCCATATTCAAGGCTCAAGCTTGAAGCTATGTAACTCAGATTCAAGGCAGTCATCCTGCCTCAGCTTCCTGAGTGCTGGGATTACAGGCATGCACTACAATGCCTGGCTCAAACTAGATTTTTAAATCTCCAAATGATCAGTGTCTTGATCTTGTGAGGTAGTGGGACCAGCATGGCTGTCCCCAGCTCGAGGCGGTATACTCCAGCTTGCCCATCTGAAGTTCCTGTTTTGGGGTTGAAAGCCAGTCTGCTAGTTTTCATATTTAGAAATAAACCTGTGTTCTTCATTACCCCATCCTTACTTCAGCCCTCAACATGGAAAGAGAATATTCTCCCAGTGGTTTTCCACTTTGGAATCTTGTGGGAAGACCGGGAGTTCTGTAGCGTTTGGGGATCTCTCAAGAGCTGCAGCCGTAGCTCCCATTTCTCTTCCTTGTCTCCTCATCATCCTAGAGGCCCACAGAAAGGGTCTGAGAGGGCAGGAGGAGGCAGCAGGAGGCTCTAGATGTGGTTGCTATGCCATGTGGCTTCTGGGAAGGGAAGCCACCCCTGGGAGCATTCTCAGTGTTATTCCTCTCTCTCTGTCTTGCAGTTTTGGGTATTGACCTGTGATCTCATCTGATAGTACCACACACATGACCACTTTCTCAGAACTCCTTAGTTATACTATATTAATATTTTCCAAGAAGTTTTGTGTGCCCGCTGGTTACAAAAAAAAAAAATCTGTATGATTCCACTTAAGAATCATCTCTGCTTGGACGGCTGTGTTTTAGGAAGCTTGTCTCTGTGAATCTTGACAGGTTGGCCCTTCCTGAATGTGTAGCCAATGCCAAGAAATCAGGAAGCCTGTCCTTCAGCACTGCATCTGCTCTAACTTTTCATGTGACTCTGGCATGTCCCTTCCTCATTTCTGGCCTTGAATTCCTCAAATGTGATACAAATGGGTTGCAGCCAATGTTCCAAAGGGGCAGGTTCAACTCAGAAATCCCATGATTCTGTCTTTCATAAAATTTCTATAATTTTAGTTTCTAATGTTAGTAGTCTTGTTTGCACACCTGAATAATCCCAGATTCTAACTTGAGGCATGAGAGTAAGTGTGCGTCATCTAGCCATTTAGGAGCAGCTCAGTAGGACTCGGGTTGCGTGCATGGAGCTCTGTGGCTGTTCCTCCCCAGCAGAAGTGTGGTAAGGCCACCCAGGTGAGCCCAGGACTCTCCAGCTGCCTTTGAACATCCAGGTGCACCTGTGCAGGTGGTGTTGCCTTTGGACACCACAGCTGCTTTGTCTCTGCAACCTGTTTAAGGGTTATTGCTGAATTGATATCACTCAGCCTGGTTCCTGCCTCTCACCTAGGGTTGGGGGCCAGGGGAGGAGGGGAAGTGGATTATGTAATCTTTGCTTCTCCGTTCCCTGGAGGTACACTGACCTTTACTTTGGGAATGAGCTCTTTCTTCAGGCTACAGTCAGAGCCCTGGCCTCGGGCTTCCTGGTCTATCTTTCTGCAGTACTTTAGTCTCCTAAAATATAGGGAAATCACATCTCTGGAGCCTGCATACTAGCTGTGGTGGGTATTTTATTTTATTTTTGGTGGCTGAATACCCAGGGACCAAAGGCCCTATCTTCTGGCTGCTTTAGGCCCCTTGAGGTACCCAGAACCCCTGCGGCTCTAGGTGCCCAGACCCTCTTCAGTTTTGTTTATGCACCAGGCTGCTGGGGAAAGCGGCAGAGTTGCTAGGATAGTAGTATCCCAGAGCATCTGGCTTTTTCAACAGACTGTGGGCAACGTCCACTGATGGTGAGGGGGGAAAATGGCCATCTCAGGATTCCGGGGGTGCCGGCTCCTGCCCAGCCTGGGGGACTGCAAGGTGAGGCAGCTTTGGAACTTACTGATTCAGTAAACCCATCCCCTTTCCCTAGTCATTGTTGATATGACAGCACCATCTGCTGTTTGCTCAGGGCAACTGCTAGGAACAAATGGTTTCTAGCATAATTGCTGGAAGGAATTTTTGTATTTTGTCATTCATAAAGCATCTGCTGAGAACCTACCACCTCCAAGCACAGGGAAATAGACAAGGACATAGATTTAAAAGTTCTTGTCCATATGAAGTTTATATTCTGCAAATCCAGCCCTTGGACCTGAAACTTGGCTGCACATCCCCGTTTCCTAAGGAACTTTTTCAGCCAGCTAAGCAGTGTCTGGGAGCGAGGCCCTGAATTGTGTCTTTTCAGAGAGCTCACGGCTGACAGATGCAGCCTGTCATGGAGGATGTTAGTCCGTGGGAGCCACTGATCCAGTACAACTCCTGCCCTGTGTGAGTGAGGAAACTGAGGCTCCAAAAGGGAAAGAGCACTCAGCAAGGCACGACCCAGGTGTCCCAGCCGGCAGATCACTGGCTCTTTCTAGGTGCTGCCATCCTCCTTTATGGCATTTATCTCCTTGTCCTGTCTCTAGATTACCTAACACTTGTAAGTGATGCCATTCCGGCACTTTGCTCCAGCGAATCAATACTGTGAATGATGTAATGAATGCCATTTACTGCCAGGCTAGAGAGAAGTGGGCAGGAAGAACAGCATCTGCCCGCAAGACCACCAGGGAGGTCTCCCTAGTAATGAGCTCAGTGCTCCTGCTGTGTGACTGCTTCTGATTTTTAATTCCTTTTATGCAACTGATATAAGCCTAAGTAACTCAATATTGTGGGAAGACAAGATAATATGATGGGCAAAAAGGAAAACACTTGTAATGTTACTGTCCAGAAACGACCATTTGTAATGTT
Organism: Dasyprocta punctata; assembly: GCA_004363535.1. Lineage (NCBI taxonomy): Eukaryota > Metazoa > Chordata > Mammalia > Rodentia > Dasyproctidae > Dasyprocta > Dasyprocta punctata. The sequence continues at coordinate 48,553 of RJWM01013410.1, forward strand.
TTGGTATATTTCCTTCAGTCTCCCTTTTTCTGTCACTTATCACACTCCTGCCCATACATATGAAATACATGTTTTACAGGTCTTACTTGCTTTATATTCCAAAATTTGCAAGTTGCCAATCTTAAGAAGAGGCGGGCAGGGTATTATTATGTTTGTTTTACAGATGAGGACCCTGAGGTCCCGGGAGACAAAGCTGAACTCCCCAAGTCACCCGGCTGGTAATGGCTGTCCAGGACTGGACACCAGGCCTCCCAGCTGCTATAGCTTGCTTGAGGCCGGGACCCTGTGTTCTGCCTTTCAGGGGTTGGGGTGCTCAGTGGACAGCTGTACGCCACCGGTGGGCATGATGGACCCTTGGTGAGGAAGAGCGTGGAGGTTTATGACCCTGGAACAAACACGTGGAAACAGGTGGCCGACATGAACATGTGCCGGCGCAATGCAGGTACTGATACTGCTCTCTCCTTCCTCCCTTTGCGGGTCAGGGGTCTTTTCTCCCGGAATGTACACAATAGCTCTGAGTGAAAGGAAGAGAGGAAAACCTGTCAGGATCTGGAGCTGAGCTTGGCTTCTAAACAGGAAGCATCTGTTTGCTGGATAGGCTCTGGTTTAGGGAAAAGAGAGATTGAAACCCACAAAGTTTGCCACAAGATCCCCAAATAGGCACAGAGAGGTCCCATATCTCCAGCAAGGTGTAATGACTTACTGCATACAGTTGGGTGCAAACCCAGAAAAGCCTTCTGGTTGCCGCTAGTCTCCCCGCTGCAATGACTTTGCTGGTAGCTAGCACAGGGCTGTGTGGATACAGCCCAGACAGTGACACTTGATTCTGTGTTTTCTTTGCCAGTGCCTGGCTAGGAGAATCTCTCACTTTCACCCGAATCCAGTTTCCTTCCTTGCAAGGAGAGTCTGATCCCTGATTGCTTCTCCAGTGGAACCACTTCCTTTATGCCCTTCTTTGTACTTCCTGTCTCTCCTTTCCTTCCCTTATTTCCCCTAATTTCTTCCCAGAGGAATGGTTTACCCTGGAGTATGTTTATATTTCCCAGAGTCTGACATCCCTAATAAGTGATTTTTTTTTTAGACCATTGACCTTTGGGTCACATCCTATGTTGTATATTTTATGCCTCTTTGCTCTGGGAGATGTTGGCTCAGCCCACCTTCCCAGACTGGAATGCAAACAGGAGACTTTCAGGCATCTTATTTCCTTTATATTCCTATTTTCTGTTTGTTAAACTCATTTGTGGCTGATTTGTTGGAGGTATAAAAAGAGGGGGAATGTACTAATTTACTCATTGATTAAGCCTGTTGTGATATAACTTGGCATTTGGCTTTAAACCACATGAGTTTAGATCTACATTCACATACAGATATTTCTGTTAATAACAAAGATGGAATCACACTGACTACTGGCTTAATAATCTGCTTTTTCAAACTCACGTCACCATCTTTCATCAATATCTTATTACAACACTAATTTACATGATATTTTAATGTCTGTGTCATAATTTAAACAACCAGTATATTACTGGATGCTTGGGTTATTTCAACTTTTATATATTCTAAGCTATGCTTTGGTTATTATAAATGGTGTGTACAGAATCAGTACACACATTAAGTCATTTCTTTAGAATAAAATGCCAGAAGTGGAATTTTGAGTTATAGGGAGCCACCTGTGTTTTAGACCGCATCCAGGAAAGTGGTCCATTTTAGCCTCTCACCAATATTTGAGAGTATCCAATTATTGTTAGAGTGCCACCACACCTTTAATCTCATTTTCAAAGACACAGTTTATTGGATGGTGGCCTTTTAAAGTTTTGATGACTGCATATCCCTACTCTTCAGTACCAGCTTCATGAGACCTTGCCCTCAAACCAGCTCACTCTGAGATTAAGAGGGGAGGGAGTCTCCACCCTGTGTGATTTTCGATCCCCCATTTTCCATAGGGATTGTAGACACAGGACAGATGCAAAACGGGGCTTGTCAGGGAAAACCGACAGGCAGAGAGTTAGTAGTGTGCAGGACCTGGCCTGAGTCATCTCATTCCCTAGCCCAGGCCGGGTGTGGGTGCGTGTGCTCCGTGGGCAGCTTCTCGTGGAGTGGTAAGAGTGTCTGGATCTAAAGTCGGTTGTGGGCAGCGAGCACCTGCGTGTGACCATGTAGTAGTGACAGTTCCCTGGTGAGAGAAATCACTCTGTTAGGAAGGGGATTCTCAGGGCGCAGAGGGTGTTGGCAGCATGTTCCCCATGGAGCAAACTCAGACCTGTGGAGGCGGATCTCCATTGAGACCCTAAAGGGAAAAAAGGAGCCCTCAGAACTAGGCGGGTTCATCTCCCCTGGGTCCCGATCGCTAGTGCTCCTGCGGCTTGTGTTCGACCCCCAGGGGTCTGTGCAGTGAACGGGCTCCTGTACGTGGTCGGAGGGGACGACGGATCCTGCAACCTGGCTTCAGTGGAATACTACAATCCTGTTACTGACAAATGGACGCTGCTGCCAACCAACATGAGCACGGGGCGGAGCTACGCAGGTCAGTGTGTGGCAGCCCCGCCCACTGTAGAGGCCACCACCCTAGGGGCGGGTTGTGGGGAAGGGATGCGAGTTTGTTGGACCTGGGATCCTAGGGCCACCCCTTCACTCTGTCTGTGACAGATGCTAATAATTATCACTTCTTTCCTCTCCGAATCAGAATGTAACATCCGAATTCTGAGTATTCCAGGGGGCCGTTTCCAACTCATTGGAACTGCTACAGAGATCCTTGAGTTTCATAGTCATTCTTAATTTTTTGTGTGCCAGGCTCCTAGGCATGTAAAGTTGGGTTGGAAGGAGCAGGGGACATACAAGATAAAGCACACACAAGCTGTAAGTGGAATGCACTGTACAGCTTTAGGACAGAAGAGACTAGTGAGAATGACAGTGAGGGACCTCTTCCTGGAGGAGATGGGCTCCATTGAGCTCTGAGAGTGAGTCACCGTCACATATGTTCCTTGAAAAGTGCCCTTCTCTGTGCTGTGGGACAGTGTTTGGTGCAGTGTAGGCATCCAATCTTGTCTTTTCAACAACCCTTGGCTACATAGGCCTAGATCCTTCTATTTTACAGATGGTCAAACTGAGCTTTTGAGTGTTTAAGTTGCCAAGGACACCGCTGGTAAATGGCAAAGTCAGAATTCCAACCTAGATCTAACTTCTAAGCCATGTCCCTTGTACTGCCGCAGCTCAAGGCTGTGGAAAGAGGCTGGGAAGTGTAATGAAAAATTAGTGTGAAGGCTTTATCTGAGTGTGCCAGGTTTGGTGAGGTCAGGGGCAGAGGCAGCAATAGAGTTGATGCTGCTGAGGTCAGAGGTTCATAGAATGACTCAATAATGTATATTCATGATGTAGCTCAGCTCCTTATACCTGTAATAGTTAGACCAGACATCTATTTATCAAGTTCACATAGTGTACCAGGCATTACCCTAAGTATTTAAAAATTATTATTTAATTTGTACCTTGACTGCAGGAGTATTCTTTTTCCCATTTCGTGTTAGAAAGGCCAGTCATCCCATCTCATTTGGATTTCAGAGCACAGGAGGATTCTGTAGGGCAGGCTAAAAAGGTTTTATATCATATTCTTTCAGCATAAGGCTCTCATTACCGTGAACTTCTTTTGCTTTTTTCCTCCTTTAGGATTTTCCCCCAACTTGTCACATTTTCCTTTGCTAAATATGAAACATTTTAGAAGCAATTTGGTCCCAGAGCTATCCTATTCATGGTTAATTACAAAAATCAGCACGGATACTTCCTTTTTGCAGCTGCAGAAGGAAGAGCAGGGCATTTTCTAGGATAAGACAGCGAGGTATAGGAGGTATCTTGGCCCTGGTTCTACCTGTGTCTTAATGAGAGGGGAGGTCTTTGGTATGACTCATTAGAATTTCATATATATGCTGAATATTTCATGATCCTGTCTTCATTTTCTAGCCACTCAAGAAGTAGGTGGGAAGGTGAGAAGCAAATGTACAATTTTGTGTGCAAAATTTGTGTCTATTATCTTAAAACTAGGGATCTGCTCTAAAATTCAAAGATGTAGAGACAGAGTTATTTATTGGAGTATTACTTATGATAACAAACAATTGAGAACCACATAATGTTTGACACTGGAGGCGTAGTTAATCTATGGAATGTCTTACAGTAGATGTATTTTTAATGTCATGAGAAAATGTTTGTCATAGAGGTTTAAGGTAAAAGAGACTGCAAAATTGTTTGTATTGTGTGCTCTCAGTCCTATGGTCCAGTATTGGGGGCAGGCAGTGAATAGTTGTAGCTTCTGGAAATGGATATTGGTGTCAGATCTGAATTTGAATCTAAGCTCTGCCACTAGCCCTAGACCTCTGAGCCAGGTGTTCAATCTGACTGAATCTCTGTTATCTCATTTATAAAATGGGAATAAAAATTAGACTGAGCCTCTGAGGGCTATTGTGAGAATGAAATGTGGTAATGTGGGAACCATTTAGCACACGGTCTTCTGGCATGAGACCCTCAGTAAAAGGCTGTGATGGTTATTAGAAGCTAGGAAATATTCCAGGAAGAAAATTGTGGTTCTCTTTGTGTGAAGGGATTAAAGATCTTTTTCTTTGTGTTCTGTATTTTCCCAAATAAGAATATATTACTTCTGTAATCAGAAGAAAGCTTGTTTTAAAAAAGCAAGCCTGGCTTTAAAAAATGCTGCCTGGTGAAAGAGATGTCTGAGGTACAGGTAAGATGCATCAAGGTCAAGCTGTATCTTGGCCTGGACTCAGGTTCTGCCTGCTGCAGGTATCTAAGTCTGGACTATTCTCCAGGAATTAACCAGAAATGAAGGTCTTAGCAGAATCTCGCCAATGAGGTATCTTGGTCTTTCTTTCAGCAATAGTCTGTTTCTCTCTCCCTCTCTCTCTCTCTCTCTTTTTTTTTTTTTTTTT
>RJWM01013411.1:0-53491 GCA_004363535.1 Dasyprocta punctata
TGATTAACATTTCTCCTACCCTTCAGTCTCTTGGATGTTTAAACTTTTTTCATGTTTCCCCCTTCATTTTAGATATTTGCATCCATCATGCTGAATGTTCAGACTTCTGGGGATATAAATGGTAGCTTTCCTATAGCACTTATTAGTAGCTAGAAACTTTGCTCACAATGGACAGGAGCTGGCCATGGTTATAAGGAAAGTTGGTTATTCTCTCTTAGTAAAATCAGACTCAGTCGTTTACTAGTCCATAGCTTACAATGAATAGATAATTTGTAGTTATGCCATGATAGATTTTAATATCATCCAAGGTTGAAAATGGAAAAGTATTCTCCTCCAGGAGAAAGAATTAAAAATATTAACACAAAGTACCTTTCTCTAGTGAAATACTGTTTGCCGTGTAGATTAAAAATAGCTAAAAATATTTCTCTAAACTTCTTTTGAGGTGTGATATGCAATTTCCATCCCTTTCAATTTGGGCCTCTCTGTGATTACTTTTTAAAATAACAGAAGACAGGAGAACTGACATTAATAAATCTCAGAGACTAGCCCAGAAAAACCTTGTGGCTTCTACTAGGGGTTTTAGAATATCGATTCCTAGATCACTGAGATGTCTTGCAAGAAATTAAACTATCCTGTGATGTCACTATTGAAGAAACCACATAGAGGATCCTGAAATCACCTGCTGAGGTGGTAACAGGGGCGAGGGAGGAAGAGAGAGGTCTAACAAGCTTCAGTTGCTCTAATATTTAGAGATTGGAGTTATTCCAGCTCAAGTACCAAAAAGTGGGAAGTACCATATGAGTCATTTTGACTGAACCTCAGTCAAATTATAAATTCATATACCAAGTCAATGATGATTTTTATTTTGATCCACTAAGATTTTATCTTTCAGAGGATGTAAAAGCAGTAATAGATAACTAGAACATCTATTAGCAACATAGACGAATTTGAAGTCATGACTTCTGTTGAAGAATTTCTCTATCCTGTCTTCCTTATTTAATAACATATTAGGAACCATCATGAGGCCAAATGTTGAAGCAAGTGAAACTTGTCTTTTATACCCCCATTTTAAATGTCTATATATTCCCCCTACAAGGCATTTTTTATTTGTCCTACTACTGAGCAGGAACCAGGTACTCCTCCTGGAATGCTTCCTATAGCCTTCCCAAATAAAACCTGCATCAGGAAATATAAACTCATATCGATGTGAGTTTTTGGTTTCTTTTTCATTTTTACTTGTGCATGGTAATTCCTAGTTATAGTTCTCTTAGAAGTTATTCCCTCTTTGTACAAGTATCCTTTTATCTTTTCACCAACTCCACATTAGTTCTGAGCTGGACTTTCTGTATCACATCTCTGTCCTGCACTCATTCATGCCAATCTCTGCACTGTATGCAGGAGTCATTCTGAATGTAGACATACTAATCTCCTTCCCACCTCTCCTTTTCCCGTAACTTAACCCTTCCATAAATGGCTACACATCAGCATGTGTTTTTGTTGCAAAAAGTAACCTAAACCCTTTTGCGTATTTCACATAGTCCTTAAAGAACCTGCCCATGATTTTCTCTCTATTCTTATTCTTCACTATTGCCTTAAACTCAATTAGTGTGCCCTAATCCATTAAATATTTACAGCTACTCAAACCTAACATGTTTACTCTCATCTACAAGTCTCTTTTTACTTTCTAGGATTTCTCTGCTCTGTGAGACTCGTGGTCTTTCTTTGCCTTTCCTCGTGCTCTTCACCCTTTCAATTTCTAAAAAGAATTTCTGGACTGTGGGAGACCAGATAGGAAGACTAAGTTCTAACTGACTTCCTCTGTGAATGCTAAGGAGAAAGGCAGTTTGCGAGCGTGCTGACATGCTACAGGTTCTAAGGAAAAGTTAATATTGCTGAAATCCTGTTGTTTACCCAGGCAAGCAACACAGATGGTGAGAGACAAATGAGTCCTGCGTTACTCTAACTGCCTGCGTCCATGTCTGAGTGAATAAAGGCAGGGCCAGCCACTTGGGGCTCTTTGTTGAAGGGAGCCAACAGATTTCTGGCCTCGACATTTTAACCTAACTCTGTGTCTTTTCTTTTTCATTCTTGTCCTCCTTTGGTCAGGTACAAACTCATAAGCTAGCTCCTACCCTTGACTCCCCTGCCTTAATATTGATATATGATCATTCTATTTCATCCTATAGAAAATATTAACAATAATACCAATATTACAACTTCGTTGTGTATCTTGAAAAACTGAATGCCAGTAAAGTGATGTAGTCATGATCCCTTGTAATCCTGGTGCCATAGAAAGAAAGATGAAAATGTAGAATAGTTAAATACAAGTGAGTGATTATTTTAGTGCACCATATTGAATTTTGTGTCTAATACAAAAAAAATAATATTAACAAATTATTTTTAGTATATTGATAATACTACAATATCTAGTTTTATCTTTAAATGAGAGATTTCAAAATGAACTTTCGTGGGATTAAATAAACTTCCAAATTCTTTCCCTCTGTGTTAGACAGACAAAAATTTTTCAGGTTTCCCATGGTCTCATATGTTTTTGTTACCATTTCTAAATTATTCCAACTACATTACTTGTTTATATAGTACTTCCTCTTTAAGGAAAGTGTAATAATTATATATAGCTGCTAACAAATTAATAGGATTTGTAGAGCACTCAGTTAATTGTTGCTACATTCTTTAACATGTTGATCTAATACATACCTTAGTAAAATGACTCTTGTTAGTGGAAATAAAATAAATCATTCCTTACAACTTGCTTCAAGTATTTCCATTTCATTTAGTTACTTTAGTGTTAGAAACAATTTGTCAAAATACAGGAGTATTTGCTGACACAACACTTTGTATTTATAGTTTGGTAAACTATATAAACTGGCACATCTGTTGTATAATTTTAAATTAATACAACTTTAGCTATTGGCTTAGTTCTAAAAATGAAAAAGCTCTTTGTTTTTAAAACAGTAACATTTATTATTTCTAGAAACAAGTTCTACTGCTTTTCATATAATCTATCGAACATGTTTCATGTTTACAATATTATATATCAAAAATTAAGTTAACATAATTAGGAGTCCTGAGTAGTGGGTGATGGAAAGAGAACATGGAAAAGCAGGATACAGTGCTGTAAAGTGGTACCTCAGTTCACAAACTTAATTCGTCCATGATTCTGGGAAGATAGCAGCACTTATGTTCACCTCCCAATCTGTTTGCTAACGGAGTTATTCCCAAACAAAAGCATTCGTGAACCAAGGTATTACTAAACTCACTGAAATAAGGAAAGGTTGAATCATATTTCTTAACAAATAGTCTGAGAATTTCAGGTGTTACCTGGAAAACAGGATTTTCATGCAACATCTATTAAGATAGAAGAACACAGCATTTAAATACAGAATTTTTGGTGTGGTTATTGATAAAGACAGGAATAAGATAGAACTATTCCAGAGAAAGATGTTATGAGGCTTCATTGATCACCACAAATCTGACTATAGGCATATATATTACCTTAGGAAATTAGAGTCCAATAACAAGTTGTAACCAAGTTAATGACGCTTCCCCTTTTCATTCATCCAGGCTACAAGCCTACTGCTTGATGATACCCAGACCCAGGCGGGTCTTCCTTTCTCAGTTTGTAGCTTACATGTCAGTCATACACACACATGCAGAACCGCACTCCACTAACCCACTAAGCATTTCTAAATGAATTCAAGTTGAACTCACAGTTAACTATTATGTTATATAACTGAATAGTTTTCATTATAATTAGTTTTATGGAAATTCAGTGAAAAAGTGATGCTCCATTAATGTAGATATCCTTTCTTTTTTTTTTCTTTGCTTAAACGACCTCTTACTGATGTGTCCTTTTCTTAGTCCTTTAGAAGCACACTAGCTTCTGCCCTATTCTTTTACCATGCTATGTTTATTTCCATCCTCAAACTTGGAGCTTGATTTTCTTTTTTGCCTGGAAATATCCTCCCTATAATTATCCACATGGCTCATTCCTTTATTTTTTCAGGCTTGACTCAAATGTCAACTTCTTAGACAGGTCTTCTCTGGCTTATTCTTTGTTGTCCCCTTTCCTAGCATTTCATATCCATATTCACTGCTTTATTTTTCTCTATAGTGCATTTCACCATCTAAATTTGTGTACATTTTCCTTCTGTATTTTTGTATGTGATTCTACTCCCTCTCATCAGAAAGAAGATCAGAGAACAGAGATGTTTGTTGATATTGATCACTACTATAGACTACCAAAAATCAAAACAATACCTGATTCACAACAAGTAATCAATAAATAATTGTCAGAGGGAAGAATGAGTGTTAGGAAAGTGTGTCACCACTCATTCTGCTGCTACATATAAGGTAAAGGTAATTCCTTTGGTTCAGCCAAAAAACTTTGGCAAGACCGATGCCCCTTCTCAAGGAGCATGCAAGGACTCCCACCGGCCTATGAAGGGTTTTCCTTAGCTTTTTCTCTACCTGATCACTCCTAATCTTTCCCTCTCCTTTTTTCTATGCTTCTTACAAGTAAAATTTCTTGGTTGAATTCTATCCAATGTCGGTCTCACAAAAAAAGAAAAAAAAACCTCAAAAAAATCTTTCAGTGTACTTTTAATATCCTGGAACCTCATTGTACTACAGTATTTGTTCTTTCACTCTTTACTTTACTTAAATTTTGAATCAGCTTCCAAGATGTAAGCATTATCCTCGTTGAAGTATTTCTGAATAACTAACTTCAGTGACCATTAAAAACTGGAAGAACAAAATCGATAAGGAGAGAAGTGTACCAACATGTTAAGTATGTAATTTCTACCATATGTACTTTCCATATCTTATAAAACTTAATAACATAGTGATATAGTAAAATGCTCTTTCAGTGCTTTATTATATCCTGGATCTACTTACACTACCCACCATATCATATACCTGGAATATCATAGAACCCAAAACACAATGGGATTCTTCAAGAGAAAAAAGTATTTTTTCCAAATTAAACTTAATTATATATTACATATGCCACTAAATTTCCTTACTTTCAACTCTTCCCAGCATTGGGGAGAAAGTATCTGTATGTTGATTATTTATGTTGATATTATTTTAAATGTCTTATCATATCTACCCCCAGGGTTAGAAACACAAAAGAACAGAGATGATATGGAATATTCCTAGTTTCCTGGTGCTATAGGAGAAGAATGTCTCAGAAAGTGTTTATATATGTATATATATATATATACATATATATATATACTCAAAAATTATGAGTTATGGCATGGAATTCCATTATGTAGTTAACAAAACTAAAGAATGACCTACAGTGTAAGTTCCATGTGACTTCAACAGCTGTAAATAATTGTCCCTTAAAGCGTATTGGTAATAATGGTGATATTAAATTGTAGTCATAATGATAATTATTAAAAGTAGGAAAACATAACTTCAAATGAGCTTAATATGTGTCCTTGATCTGAATATTTTGCATTCAACAACTCACTAGAGAAGCCAGTGTTTATTTATGCTTTTTTTTTGGTGGGGGGCCTGGAACTGAACTCAGGACCCCAGGCTTGCCAGGCAGATGCTGTGCCACTGAGCTAAACCCATGTTCCCAGAGAAGTCGCTGTTTAGAGGAACTGAATCCTAGAGAAATACCTGTCAAATCTAAAGAGTTGTAAAGATTCATTGTTCTTATGTTAGTCAAGAAAACACTCACTTTTGTCTTTGTCTTCACTATCATCTAAGAAGGAATTTAGTTTGTTGAAATGCAAGTGAAGTTTTGAAAACAAGAAATAAGAAAAAATGATGGAAAAAATATAGATATCTCGTAAGATAAACAGCCTTAGAAGAGCTAATAAGTATTGAATCACTTGTATGACATGCCAGACGTTACAACAGGCTTTTTTCTTTTTTTGTACCAGGAACCTTATGCTTGCCAAGCAGGCGCTGTGCCACTGAGCTGTATTCCCAGCCCCTGCAATAGGCCTTTTACAGTAATGATTTCATTTAATCTATATAATGTCATGTTCAGTGAAAATCCATTATCATCTTTATAATGAAGAGAAAAATGATTGATGCAATTTCCTGGTCAAGTTCATATAGTTAATATTTAAGTAGTAGTCTTAGTAACCTAATCTTGGCAGTTTGACTCTAAGACTGCTGTTAAATCTCAACGTATACACTATGAGACCTTCTAGCCATTTTTATGTGATGCATTTTTGTTCTTTCTTATTTCCCCATATCTATGAGCAGTAAAACTTTACAATGCAAAGAGACCAGGGAGTTTTCCTTGGGGAAAACCAAGAATAGAAAACAGGGGCAATCACAGCTCTTCACTGATTAATTGTAGAAAGGGAAAAACAAAAAAATCTGGATGATGCTTCGAAAGGTCTGTTTTATGGAGGAAATCAAACGAAATAAGAAGAAAAAAAAGAAAAATGCTTGGAAATGTTTTCCCTTAAAAAACTAAAAATAGACATTTCATTCAATCCAGCTGTTCCCATTCAGCATATCTCTCCAAAAGAGTTAAAGTCATCATATTACAGCTATATGCGGGTACCCATGTTTATGGCAGCATAATTCGCAATAACTGAATCTTGAAAGTGATCTATATGTTCATCGACAGATGAATGGATAAAGAAAATGGGGTATTTATACCAAAAATGGAGCACTGCTCTGCCATAAAGAGAGGTAAACTGAGTCATTTGTACAAAAATAGATGCCCCTTGAGAACACAATATTAAGTGAAATAAATCATACAAACTTAAGTATCACATGACTTCTCTTATCTGAGAAACCCAAAATATAAATAAAGAGCAAAATAAAAGGCAGATAACAGGAAAGAGGGAAATAAATTTTATGCAAAGGGGAGGGGACCAAGAGATGGAGAGAGGGGGAAGGAGAGAAGAGGAAGGAAATTAAAAAAGAATTAAGATGTGCTGTGCACATATACCAACTCCGCATGAGGAAATGTAATCATTATGTACTACAAACATGTACTAATAAGAAAATAAAAATTGCCAAAAAATAAAAACAAAAAGCAAAATCTTTCATATTTTAGGTTTAATTCCTACTGGTTAACACACCAAAAGTTACTCTATTTCTAATTTTACTCATTATCTTGGTTACTTTTCTCTCTTTGCTGGATCAAAATACCTGACACCCAAAATTAAGGAAGGAAAGATTTATTCAGTTCACAGATTGGGGAAGTTTCAGTCTATAATCAGCTGGCTCCAAAGCAGGGTGGCATGCAGAGGGGCAACAGTTCATAGCCATGGAAGACAGCAAGAGCAACAAGAGCAAAACAACGGGAGAGCAAGCTTCTTCTCCTCTCCTATATGGTAAGTGGCTTACCGGCCCTTGGGTGGATGTAGCACTCACACCATCTCCATGCCTTCCTCTTGCACAGGCTCAAAATGTTTGCAAAGTGAGGCCTCCTTCTGAGTCACTTAAACTTCTAAACTTCTCATGTTGACAACATCCTAGAGCTATAAGAACATGTCCTGTACACCCTAGGATGTAAAACTACAGAGTTACTTAGTTAAGCTTCCAAACTTCTCAAGTCGACACAATATATCAACCATTATACCCATACTTGCACTTGAAAATATGGCTTAGATTATGCAGGAAGATGCAGAACATGAGTATTCCCATGTGATAATAATTCAGCTCCTTACTTGTAGACATGAAGAGTCCTATATGTTTGTATTTTTTAACCTTAACATAAATTGTAATTGCACATAGTATATTTAGTGAAAAAAAGATTTAAGTGTATTGCACTTTAAATATTTTCAAGTTTCTCATGAACTTAATTTACAAAAACAAGTTCTATGAGTACTTGGTTACCTTTCACTAAATATTATCTGAAAAACATGTTGACATTTATTTATCAGTAGTTTAGAATAATCGAGTTAGGCTGAAAATCCCTGGGTGTATTACAGTTTGGAATTACTTTCTTTTAATCTGCAGGCAATATGTATACGTAGGCACTATGTGATGGGCATGCTGAGTTTGAATCCAAACCTTGTAGTTACATTCTTAATGTAGGAATTACTTTACAAGTGGTTCATTTAATGTGGAATTTTCTCAGATGGGAACCTCTGACAATATATTGTACTTGGTGACAAACTATTAAATTGAGTGAACAACAAGAGTTAAAAGCATGTTGACTCCATTTTTTCAGTGATATCAAAAATTAGTTAGCATTGACTTAATTGTAATTTAATATTCATGTATCATAACATAAAGAAAGGGATTTTTAGTTTGCTTATTGTTTTCCTCCAGTCTGGAATTTCAGAGAAGCTGTAAGGTAATTAATGATGCTACACTGAACTTTCAGATAGAGCACTAGATATTTAAAATAATATGAAATCCCATTTTTGATAAGTAATATACTATAATATGTCTTTTAAACACTACATGAAATTTAAAATCTTTCTTGGAAAATTCTCAAGTTACCAAAATAAGGCAAATTACTGCTTTCTTCAGGGAATATTTCAGGATAAAATAACTTAGTTTGATTTTCATGGAAAAAGTACCTGCATAGTAGGATTGCTGTTCAAGTTTTATTACATTGCTTTTTGTGGGTGTTTTGAAGTAAATGAACAGTTTCCATAAACATTATGATTTGACTGCTTATAGAAGTTAGAAAGAAGCAGTGTGTAAGTAGTGACGTACACAGACTTTACGTAAAGAGATTTTGCCATTGCTCAAGCCAGGTATAGCTTTTGTATGAACAAATGGAACAAAAATCTCGAGTCTAAGTCTCAGAGAGAGGAAACATATAACATGTAAATGAATTCTTTGTATGTTAGTTTTGATTGTGTATATATAATACTACTAAGGTTTTAGTGTTATCAAGGATTCAAGTTATCCATAGTAATTATAGAGAACAAAATTATTCCATTGGGAGATATGTTTTTAAATGAGAATTGTAGTAAATATTTGAGCAGGCCATTTTAGTATTGCATGAAATAACATTTATATAGCATGTACATGTTAGATCAAAGTCTACAGATAATTTTCATTTTGAACTTTGAGTATTATCAGAAGTAGCAATTAAATCATGAAAAATGTTCAGAGAAGTTTCTTACTTTTCAATAAAACATCACTTACTAATCCAAAATGTAATTGTACTTTCCCAGTATGCTTCTACCAAAACACACTATTCTCTTAACAGTTTTTGGTATAATTTGTTGGTCTTCGAATATATTATTTTGGATTACTCTAGTCTGCCATTTATACATGTATACTAAGACAATTTTTGTTATGTCCTAGTTATACCAAGAACCCCTGTACAGACTTTCGAAATGTATTCCTAGTTGTTTCTTCAGTTGATTGCTCAGCTATGTAAGAGGTAACTAACTAGTAAAGCTCATTCCTATCACAGGTCTGTTTAAGAGGTTATTTTTATGCATTCACATCCAAACTCTCAAGCAATGATGAAGAAAGATGATAAGATAAAGATAAGGAAAGAAAAGGGCAAGAGGAAATCCCAGATAGAGTTTATTTCATGGTATATGGAGGCATTCTGAAAGCAAAGTGGTTTTTGGCAGAGTAACCAGAAAAGTGAAACTCCAAAGTCCCCCTCACAATATTCCAAATAAGGATCTTCAATCCAAGCATTGGATACAATCACTGCAATGCCCAAAATCATTTAAAACAAGCAATGGAAGGAAATAAGGAGACTTGGTATGGCCTTGTATCAAACAGACATAATATCTGTTTCTGAACACTCTTTTGTTTTATCTCTAGAGTAACACTGACGTCATTGCGTAAAGGAAGAGCTGAGTGTGAATGAGAACAAACATTTTACAACAAATATCTCTGACTGGCCTGTCATGTGCCAAGTAGCTAGGAATGCATCTTGACATCTTGTTTCGCAGAACAGCACTAACTTCTCACCACCTGTCAGTACCTGATGTCTTGTCACCCGCCTTGGTCATTCCCAGCAGTCAACAGTCAATGCCTCTGTGATAACATTTCGGCCTGAAGTGCCATACGTCAAACTGTCTTGTGGTTTTAGATAGCAGATAGGTGGCCTAAAATGAAATCCCAGGGCTGTTATTCACACACTGTCAGTAGTCAAAACAATTTTAACAGATTGATAATAAAGACATAAAAGGTCAATGAAGATCATCTTTTTCTCAGAGTCTTGTGTACATGCTCCATTAGCATACATGCTCCTGCATAAAAAAGAACATATAAGCTATTAAAAAAATAAATGATATACTTGGCTTACGTAAAGAGAAGCTAAGAAAATCAAGAAAGTTGGGCCAGGGATTTAGCCCAGCAACATAAACTTTTGCCTGGGAAGCACGAGCTCATGAAAAAATAAAAATCAAGAAAGTTCAAACAATGCGTTTTGAATTTAACAAAAATGTGCTTTTACTAGAGAAAATTAATTGAAAATCAAATTTATTCCATATTTTCTGGTAAGCAAAAACAATTAATAAAAAAGTGAGCTTCACATTCAATTATATATTGGTCAAAGAAAAAATACAACTCTGGAATTCAAGGCAGTGGTGTTGACGTATAACATGTTATATATTATTATATGTATAATTCTTAATTCCTTGAATTGTTCTTGCCTCATAATTTATTGGTGGGTCATCTTTGAATGGATACCTGCATAATGATGAGAAACTTCATTTTCTTTTGTGTTGCTAAATTATCATGTTCATTATCTAACTCATCCTGAACGTCATATCAATTCCTTCAGTATGGTGAAAGATGATAAAAAATTATCCTTTTTTTTTTTTTTGATACTGGGAAATTAACCTAAGGGCACTTCAACACTGAGTTGCATCCTTGGCCTTTTTTATTGCTTTATACTTTATTTCAAAATGCGATTTTCCTAAGTTGTCCAAGCTGACCTCAAACTTAGGATTCTCCTTCCTCAGCTGAATTTATAAGCAAGCACCATCGTGTCCCACCAACCTTTTTTTTTTAAAGTGGTATCTCTTATGATCAAATAACAAATCCAATGAACATTACATTTGAGAACATAAAAATCATGTGCATTATAATGACTATTTCAAATAAAATTAACATATCACAGAAAAGAAATTTAATGAAATATCATATTTATCCTGAAATTACAAACCCAAAGCAGCAAACCTTGCTAGCAGATTAGTTTTTTCATCATGTTTGAGGCCAAATGTATAACACTATCAAAATCCTCATTTAATGTTAAATTTAGATATACAAGTAAAGATCAATCATCAATACCAACAAGTTACCAAAAAAAGTATGCGTACGTTATAATCACTTTTTTCTGATACATTTAGAGCACAAATTTAGACATCCAGATGGATTATTTTTAGGCAAATACTTAAGTGTGGCTAGGAGGGTCATGGAAGCATGATCTTGGGTACTATATACGACCGTTGGCCCATTCCTTTCTGGGACTCTTCCCTCTCTTTGTTTTCTGGCCACTGTAAACTAGGTATATTTGCTTCATCCTTCCTCCACGATGCTTTTGCCTTAGAGTCATCCAACCATGGATTGAATTCCATGAAACTGTGAACCAAATTAAACCTCTTCTCTTTAAATTATGGGTATCTGGTATTGGTTCCTAGGCACAAACAAGCTAACTAATATGGTTACAATATAAATTGCTCAATTGGAAATATTTCCTGAATTTTCTCAAATGACATTGCAGTTAATCCAGGTTAAACTTTAAATCTGAGTTTTAATTCTATATAAATTTCCAAGTTTCTACGTAAACACACACACACACACACACACACACACACTCTACCTTGAAGTCGCAATTCTCTTGGCCACTAAAGAATTTCAAGACCCAATCTGGAAGTCTGGTGTGTGTGTGTGTCTGTCTGTCTGATTCTGATTTTTGGACAATTTCATTAGCTATAACTTCCAAAAGTCAGGTTAGAATAAAAAGCCAAAATGAGCAAGGAAAATGTTTTTCTCATTGCTCTTCTATTCCTTTTCTATTCCTTTTCCACTCATCATGTGATAGGACAGCTGTGTTGAGAAAGGAAGGGCACTGCTCTCACTGCTGCCTATATATTCTGTTAGTTCTTTTTGGGAGTTTAATTTCAAATGCTAGCTACTAGTCTCTTGGTAGTGCTTTTGACAATAATGCCTTGGCATCCTCTCCAACAGCACCTCTGCCATTTTGTAGTTCCTGAAAGAAAACCCATACTATGTGTGTATCATGCAGCCCTTCACCCTGAGGGGCTTAACCCTACGGTGGATATCTTGAGTTGGATTTCTATCAAAACATCTTGCCCTTTTTTTTTATTTCCATACACTCCCCAGTGTATGCCCACCTGAACTGAAAATCATGTCAGATGATACCTAAATAGGTAGACACAGTTCTCTATTTCCTGGTCCTCAAGGTGCCATAGTTAGGTATCCAAAGCATCCTCTCATAACAGTCTTCAGGGCATTTCTCAGGCTTGAATTAGGAAGTAAGAAGCACCCACTTCTTTCTAGGCACAAAATGGTCCTCCAGATAGCAGTACTTACATACTCAGCAAATACAACATGAATTATTCTAGTACTTCTGGGTAGAACATATGCCTAGTTCCTAGGACTGTTTAAGTTTGCCAAAGCATTGGGAGGTAGAGTCCATTTTAACCACAAGTCAAGTACATAGAAAGTTTAGAAGTTACAGCAGTGAATACATATACATGCACTCAATACATGCACACATTCCAAACACTACCTTCAACTAGGAATATTTTTCATAATAATGCCTTGATGAGCATTCTTCATGATTCATGGTGCTTAACAATTTCTATTTCAAGAACTACATGCATTCAATTTTTTACCTTATAAACACTTTATTCCATGGAAAATAGGCTGATCCTTTAAAGTCAGAGGCTCTTCTCCTGACTTTAAAATATCTATCCATAATGGGCATTACATGAGAACACCACAGATGAAGTGAGGGACAAAGAGACAATTTCTTCATGGCCAAGTCTGGAACCATTTTAAATTAAAGAGAAACTTACTACTAATGCCATAAAGGACTTATTTTTGTCTTTAAAAAAATATTAATTTTGATTTTTCTATACCACATTTCAATTGCTTATTCCTTCACTTCAATCTGTCAAAAAAATCCCAGGACAACTGCTCCTGAGATGTGGCCATCTTTGCTGGGAGTTTCCAGTGAGCAGAATTGTTCTCATGACAGGATGAAGAACTCATGGATCCACCGTATCATTCCTTCTGTTTATCTTTCCACTTTCGTTTTCCAGCTAGTTTCAGACAGCAGCTATTGAAATGCATTTTGGATACTTTCATTAGCTATGGTTTCCAAAAGTTGGGTTAAAATAGTAAGCTAAGCTGAGCAAGCAACATTTTGGACTTTTTAACGGGCACCTGGTCAGTGACTGTCCCTCCTGCTCTTCTCTCCCCTAGCACAGACCACAGAGTGTCCCCTGGGTGCTGATCCTGCCATCTGGCTGGTGGCCTCTTCATTGTAGGCCGTATATCTGCGCCCTTGGAATCTGAGGCCTCACTTTCATTTTAGAGCAGCCAAAACTCCAAAAGTTGTTTCTTTCCTTTTCTTTTCCCTTTTATCACTCCTTTTACTTTCTTTTTGTTTCTTTCCCTTTTTAATCCCTGAGGGGGAAAAAAAATAAAACATGAACGAGGTATGTATTTGACTGTCAGTTACTGGTGTTACAAAACATACATGAGTAAGAGGTTTTGGATGGCCTGAATTCATCTCCTAGCTCCAGCACCAATGGGCTGTGATGTTGGAGAACATCAATTCTGTCCCTCTGCTCCAATATTTTGAGCTACACAATAAGCCCCATTACAAGACTGTGTGCTGAGAAGACCATTGAAATATATGCAAGACCTTTGAAAATTCTGCACTCTTGCGTATGCAGTGTTAATATTACTATGAAGCGAGACAGTATCCCCTCCCATCTAGCACTGACCAAGGTGCAGGGCATGTGAGCCAAAGGATTCAAGTCACTCTGCCAGGCCTAAAATACAATGAGCTTTTAAAGGCCAAGTAAAACAACGATGCCTTTTAAACCTCTATCCCCAGATTAAAACCACCCCTGAAAAATTATGATATCTGTAACAATGTTTTAGGTTAATAGCTTATCCTAAAAATCAACATTTCAGAAACTCTTTAGCCTGTAAAAGATAGAGGTTGAATACAGCCACCTTGCTAAGCTTAGAATTTAATAACTTGTAATTATTTACTCTCACAACCTGGAAAATGTTATACAGAAGGTCCGCAAAGAAAGGTACTTTTAGGCCGTACCAGTGACAGTTTATACAAAAAAGTCCACCCTTTTCAAATGTCATTTCCATTAGTATCTTATATCAGAGCTAAAAGTGAAATGAACACACTGTAACCAAGTATTTTAAAAGGTTATGTTGAAGGAATAGAAGGGCTTAAATTTATTTTCCCTGTTCTCATCCAGCAGGCCTTTACTCAATAGGATTTCTTATAATTCTATCTTAATCCACGTCTCTGTGGATGAACCCAACAGACCACAACAGGAGGGAGCCTGCCAAAGTGACTCCTGCCACCAGCCCCCTCTGCCCTTCAAAAGAGAGTTTAGCCTAATGATGGCACAGCGATCCAAATCAATGAGGAAAGCACGGGCAAAACACATCTCATTATGCTCTGCAAAGATCTGTTTGTTTAACCATGTGCAAACATTGCCCTAAAATGCCCAGTTGGTTAGCACATATTAACCATCTACTAGATCTATTCAATTCTGAAAATTCTGTTAAGAATAAATCATCTCGAAGAGGTTTGTTGTATAAGTAACATTAATATTCTGGGCTGTATTACTATTTTTTAGTCCTAAAGACTTGACACAGGCAGAGAATAAGCAGGAAATTGTTAATATCTAATGAAATTCATCATTATACTTCTGAGAGGATCATTCAGCCTATGACAGTAAAAGCATTTACTATGCCAGTTAAATGAAGTATAGGAATAAAATGAAGGTTCAAAGTCCATACCCAGTGTTGCTCTAAATTATTGGAAGTGTGTTGGAGAAACTCAGTAAGTATTTCTTAATCTATTGCTTCACTTGATATTTTATATCACTTTTGCCTCCCCTACATTTTTTATTCTGTTGAGGAAATGAGAAAGATATGTTACATTGTTTGAGGCCAATATTTGAAAACATCTGGGTAAAAGAATTAGATGTTCATGGTTGGACACATCCTAATAAGTGATATTTATAATCCATATCTGTTAGGATGTTTAAGTCAAACTTTCTGATGAATAGAAATATGAAACTTGGGATTTTGTCTATCATGATCATATTTGAATTATAAATAACATGGCTTAAAGACATCCAAACAAGTCTAGATTTTTATCAGCTAATGAATGAATAGGCGGATTCCAGAAAATTTACCTTTTTAACAACTGTCTAGACAGGACTTAGAAAATTCAAAATATCTAATGAAAACTAAGGAGTTACTATAGAATATCCACTTTAATCCTCTCTCTATGTGGGCCTTTGTCAGAAGGTTAATGGATAAAATGAATGAAAAAAGTTTATTTTTGTATGTCATTGAGAAATTATTGCTAAACTCAGAATAGACCCTCTAGTATAGTTGACTCTTAAAAATCTTTACAGTGATTGCATTTCACTCACATGTTTACCAAGGAAACTAAAAATTTTGAATTTTGTGAGACATTTTTAAAGTGTCAAATACAACCATACTGTGATTTAAGAAAAGATAATAGTTAAGGAAAACCACTTAATTTTATGATATAATCCAAAATGAACTGTCTCCTGCTCCACGAAGTTTAAATTCTCTGTGGAGAAATCGCTCAGCTCCTTGAGAGCTCACTTACAAACAAAATCATCTTATTTTGTTCCCATTACCTAAAATACAAATACCCTCTAAAAATTTTGATCTTAAAACTCTTCTACAGGCAAAAAGAATTTTTTTCTCCTTTATGATTTTATACTTTTATATTAAAATATATAAAAATCCTTAAACAGGGAGTAATGTTAAAATATATTTCAATTTAAAAAATTACATTTTAGCATATCCAGAATATTCTTATTTAAAATATGATTCTACAGATATAGTCACTCTTGTCTGAAATCTCCTTTCCTCTGTCCCTTGCCACAGCAAAGCTCTCTTGAACAGCATAGGGAATTTGTGCTGTTTCCTAGTCCCTTACTGTGTACCACACTCACAAAAGGTCCTCTATTCCACAGAAACTACTAAGTTTACCAAACTTTTTCAACCACTAAGCAGTGATTAAACCAACGTTCCTAGCAAACATCTTAAACCAAAGTTATATGATAAATTAATGCACAAGTTGTTAACGTGTACAGATAGATGTGTCCCTCTCTACGATAGAAAATGAGAACTGCTTACTCCCATGAGAAAACTGCAGAAAGGACAGCCACTGGGTGATAACAACTTTGGCTAAAAAACCCATTTAGATTAGCTATATTAACAGGACAGTTAACAGTAGGATCTTTTAGGCTGGTCAGGAATTTTTAAAGAATCAAAACTAAATTATTTTAGGTAATTAATTCACCTAACTGTGGGATCTGCTAAGTTCAAAATCTTCAGGATAGCTGGCAGGCAGGAGACCTAGGAAGACTTGCTGCTGCGATTTGAGTTTGCAGGCAGTCTGCAGGCAGGAGAAGCCCGTCTTTATCTCTTAAGGCTCCCAACAAATTAGATGAGGCTCACCCATAATTATTTTACCTGAATTCCATCTAAAATTGCCTTCATGAAAAATCCAGAATAATGTTTTACTAACTATCTGGGGACTGTAGCTTAAATTACACATAAAATTATCAGTTATAATAATACATAAGGATATCTATTTTACAAATCAAAATAATTTTAGATGATCATTATTAAAGGAATATATTTTTGAGTGTCATATTATAAGCCAGTTGGATACTGCATGAAATTTCATTAGGAAACAAATGAAAAGAACAACATACTGTGAAAAGTTTTGCTTATTTTGGAAGGAGCCTTGCTACAACTTCATAGTCTTGCTAGATCTGTAACTCAGATATATCATGAGGAGTTATCTTTTTTATGCGATTTCGAAGGACACATTATAGTTTATTCCTAGGGAACCATAAATCCAAATTTTAAAGGCAAATTTCTGGAAGCAGTTAGTATGCACATTGGATGCATCATAGATGAGGAAAGAAGGTGAAATGTCAGGGAAATTCTAGTTAGTGCTTGATCTTCAGTGTATCTTGATTAGCCTTAGTCTTTAAGTAAAACATAATAGCAATCTGAATATTTCAAAAGGGTCATAATTGGTTCCCATCCCCAGATGTGTTTTTTTTTTTTAATTTCTTGGTTCTTTTAAATTATAGTTCTTTGTGATAAAGCATTACCTGAAACAGGAGAACTATTACTGCAGCATTTTCTATAAGAAATAATCAGTGAGCACTTTTTTAAGCCTAAGGAAGATTGCACACACGATGTGTGATAGAATCTCTGCCTCCGCCACATATGAATCTAGTTAACAAAAATATAGTTCAACACTACAAATGCACTGTGGACACAGAACAAGCACAAAGCTTGTCACTTTCTAATTGTCTTTCTGTCCTACCCATATGCCTGCCATGCTTGGTCATGTGTACTCTCTGAAGTACATTGTCCCCTATCATTTTAAGTTTGATTAAAGAATAAATATGTTGATATTCATAGAATTATCCAAATATCAAAACCTATAATAAAGAAGTCTTTGGACATGCAGAAGGGATCCAGAGACCATTATAAAATCTGAAATTCAGAAAGCATGTAATTTTCTACATAAAATATGGACAAGATATAATAGTACTACAAAATCAAGTCAAGATGTAAAGCTTGGCAATTGCTACTCAAACACTTTACACTAATTCCCAGAACCTCTTATGCGAGTATTATAGCTTCTTATTCAAATGAGAAAAAAGGCAAAATTAAAATTAAACTTCTAGATTTTTAAATAACTGCTTACCAACTATGCCGGCTATATACCTGCTTTAGATTTCAACAGGTTGTTTGGATTTCTTACAGCACTTTAAATTCTGGCACTACCATTCTTTTAATGCCTCTTGTCTATCTCCAAAGCATCCTATTCTTGGGGAATCTCCAAATATTGTTGGTGGGAATGTAAAATTTCGCAGCGTTTATGGAAAATGGTAGGATGGTCTCTCAAAACATTGAAAACAGAGCTGACATACAATTTAGCAATTCTTGTTCTGATACACAAAGAAAGTAAAATCACCACTTTGTGGAAATATCTGCACTCCCATGTTCACTGCCATATTCATAGCCAAGGTATGAAAACAATCTGCCCATTAGTGGCAGATTGGATAAAGAAACAAAGAATGGAATACCATTCAGCCTTGGAAAAGTGCTGTGGTTTAGATGCAGAATGTCTCCCAAAGCCTCTTAGATCAGAGGTACGGGTTGTGACCCACGGTTGAATTACAGGGACACTAGTTAACTTCCGGTTTGGAGGTGGCACCTAGCTATAGGCATCTCATTGGAAGCCTGATGTGGAAGGCTTCTCTGTCCCTGCTTCCAGGTCACCATTATAGGAGTTTCCTTTACTAATGCCAATCTGCCGTGCCATTTCTGCCTAGCAACCAGTCAACCAGAGGCTGTGACTATGAGCCAAAATAAATCTCTCCTCTCTGAAGTTGTAGGTGGCTTGTCTTCAGTCCACTGCCTAGGAAAATGACTAAGACAGAAAGTAGTCTTGCCATTTGTGGCCACATGGATTACTCTTGAGGATGTTATGCTAAGTGAAATAAGCAAGGCACAGACATGGAAATACTTTACTTTTTTTCTTATTTTGTATTGAAACATTTGTGACTTTTCATGGGAGCAAAATCTGTGAAAGAATTATGGGACTCCTACACGGGTATTGTGATGAAACTATGCACATATGTGACCTTTTAATTTAAATATTTAATGTTAATTAAGTTAAAATCCAATTATTATTGCTATTCTGATTGTTATTTTGATAAAATATAGCAAGTAGTAAACATTTATAATAAAAATTCATTATTTAAAACTACTTACACGAGTTACCATATTTTCTGTTTAATAATCACTTTAGGGTCGATTATTGGCCTACTTAGAAGAGAAATCAATAGACTTAAAATATTCTTAGCAATTTTTCCACTGAGTATGGTGGCACATGGTGGCAATTCCAGTTCTTGGGAGGCTGAGGCAGGAGAATTGCCATGAGTTTGAGGCCAGCCTGGGCTACATACTGAGTTTAGGGCCAGTCTGAACTACCTAGTGAGAACGCATATCAAATTCACCCAAATTAATTTTTCCTAACAAATGACTAATATATTGTCTTCATTGTGACAAGAAGAATTACAATATATATAAGTCTCATGGCAGACTCACAAAACATCCAAACCTACTTTTGTTTCTTCTTCCTGAACCCCTAGCTAAATAGATTCTTCAACCTTCCTTGCAGTAATACGCATGTGTGAGATCAATTTCCAGCCAGCGGTATGTTAAATAAAGCAAATAATGCACGTAGTCTTTGAAGACACCCCCATTCACTCTTCCAAAATCTCTCCTAGTTTACAGGTTTCAAGATGATCATTAGAACCAACAAAGCTACATTCTAAAGATGAGATAGTCTTTCCTGTCCTTGAGCAACTGATAGCTCCATTTATAATAGCCACTGTATATGCTTTTGTGTATTTATTATATTATTCAGTTTATAGTTGTATTGATGATCTTAAAATTCACTTGGAATTGACATAGCTCCTATTCAGTATTCTTTAATAATTGTTAAATACAATGCACACTAATGATTTATATGATTTACATTAAATAACTATGTGGATAATTTCCTTAAAAGAGGCTCTTAAAATGACTTCTTCAACCTAGGACTACTCAAAGCAGTCCTGTGCTTGTTTATCACACAAAGTGAACAAAACTTGGAAATTCAGTTGATTTTGAATACATTTGCTTTCCTTTTTGTGTGATTTGAAGTCATTGCCTCTGCATCATGCCTGAGACATGACTCTCTTTGTCTTTGTCCACAAGGGCTCTTTGGATGAGAATTGTAAGAAAGGGAAGCCAGAACACAGACAACCATTGGAATCATCTCAGTCTTACTCCTCAAGGAAAAAAACCTTTCTTTTCTGAGGTGCTTTATCTGATAAGGTGAGTCTTAAGGTTTCCTCCATTACCTTTCTGCCTGGAATGTAATTTATGACTCTGGTGTAGTCCTGGATTTTTCCTTTTTCCCGTTTCCAAATGTGAACACACTCACACACACGCACACATACATGCACACATTCTTAATCAAACACACACACACACACATACACTAAGCATTCTTGGACCAACATTGGTAGTTAATTTATTTTTTGTAACCTCTACAGAACATTCATATCAGCAGAATTAACTTCATTTAAGGCATAAAAAACAAAATTCTATTTTCATGACATCAAACCATGAACAATGTATCTAAAAGTTTACCTTGCTTTGGTATAAGTACCTTACGTATTTTATGTCTTCAGGACTGTCTTGCTGTTAATTGGTATGTATGATAATTAACTTTATAATGACCATAAAAGATAGTAAATAAATCTGATGCTGGCCAAAAATGAGGGTAGAGGCAGAGGGGAAATGACATTTGTTGTATATGTATACCAGTTCCCATAATGAGTTTAATTGTTATGTATTTCAAACACGTACAAAAAAAAATAATTCTAGTGTGTTACCCAAAGACTCAATTAAAAATCTAAATTCTGCATTTTATAATTCAATGGTCTTTCTAAATGTCTATAAAATTTCATACATTCTGGATCTTGGAACCAACACAGTCTTGGTTGATCTGTTTGAGTGAATTAAGTATTTAGTAAAATCAAATAAAGGAGAGGAAGGATGACTGAAAACTATTACATTGCTCAGAAACAGGGCAAGGGAGCCTGAATCACTTTCAGTCAACTACAGTCAAGAACTCCAACATTAAATATAAATATGCCAAAGAAGGAAACTAAATATGAGGGGCCAAATGTTCTTAAAACCCTAAATACAGAACCATTCTTATCATGTTTCTTACTGACTTATAACTTTAAATCACACAGGTCAAGAAAAAAGCCACAGGCATAAAAAGATGTAAAAAGATGAGCTCTGTGCTCCATCCAAGGCTTTCTTTCAATAAAGCCACTACCTGAAACAGTAGACGGAGATGAGAACTTCCTCTTATGTTCTTTCAGTGCCAAAACTATCCACTAATCTTTAATTAAAAGTGAATGATGGAGGGATGGCAAGTGAGCAGGAGAAGCTGGAGAACACTGCTCCTTATGTATTTGTACAGCACTAATCAGTCTGCCCATCTCACCGAGAGATCTCTAGTAATTACCTGGAATCTTACCATTCTGGGAATGCTGATGCTATCAACTATCATAGTTAGCTCTGGCCCACAACATTTGTTCTCAGAGTTTGATAAAATATATGAGGTAGAAAAGAAACTTTCAGGAAGGTCTTACATGCTAGAGGATGCTAATGTGTTAGAGGATGATTTTACCCCAAGTTGGGGCTTTACATGGAGAAAGAATTCCAGTTATTCTGGTCGTTCCTGGATAGTGTGTTGGACTAACTTTAACTCTCAATCAAATAAACTACCTTTTATTTTAGTCCTTAAAGTATTTTTAATGATTAAAATAAAATGTTGAGGTCTCCAGGCATGTACATTACCAACAAGTTTTTATTTTAAAGGTAGGGAGTCACAGTGAAGACAATGCATTTCCCTCTCTTCAGAGGTATATATATGGTATATATTAATCTCCTTTTGTTTATGTCAAGGCTCCTCAAACTTTCCCCAGTTTCTCCTCCACAGTCTCTCCTTAATTTCTTTCTCTAAATCTCTCAGTTCCCCTGCTTCACCATAAGAACCTCTGACCAGACCACCACAACCTCAGCATGGCTAAATTCAGGCCAATTGCTTTTACTCATCTTCATTCACCTCACAGCAGTGTTCAAATTCATCAGTCTGTGTTAAGATATGTTTCCCAGTTGATTTCTAGGTTGCCATTGTTTAACTCTTCTCTTTTTCTGTGGATTATGCTAACATTTCTTTGCTTAATCCTCATTAGCTCTTATGCTTCTGAACTCAGCCCATTAATTTATTTTCTCTTTAAAAATATTCACTGCCTTAGTGACATCACCCTTTCTCATGTCAACTATACATTGCTGCCTTTCCAACTTGTGTTTCCAGATAAAAATGCTAGCTATAAATATTTAGACATTTGACATACATCTCAAATTTAACGTGTCTACACAGAATCTCTTTCATTTATCTGCTCCCTTCACTATAGTCATGAGGTCATCTTCTCAGTAATGATGAATAATCTCTAATAAATATTTATGCAGAAAATCTAGTAGTCATCTTTGATTTTTCCTCACCTTTTACACCACACATCTAACCATTCCAATGCCACCTGTTTCAAGCCATCATCAATGTATACCTGAACTATTATGATATCTTCTCCTTCCACATTAATTCTCAATGGAGCAGTCAACTTTTTTTCAGTTTTCGTCTTTTATTAGTACATTTTTGCAGTGCATAAGGTTGGTGCATACATGTAACACATCTAATTCTTTTTGCCACCACTCCCATCCAGCACCCCCATCCTCATATCTTGGTTCCCTTCTCTTTTGCAAAAGATCTATTTCCCTACATCCTATTATCTATCTTTTATTTTGCTCTTTATATTTTGGGTTTGTCTTATAAAAGAAACCATGTGATATTTAAGTTTGTGTGTCTGACTTATTTCACTTAACAGTATGGTCTCAAGGTGCATCTATTTTTGTACAAATGACTCAAGTTGATCCTTATTTATGGCAGGGTAATCCAGAAGCCAATATTTTTAAGTGAAAGTTTGATAATATTTCTCATTTACTCTAAATCCTCTTACCCAGAGTAAAAGCTGAATTTAACAGTGACTTCCACTTTATCCCAGGGCTTCATTTCCTACTGCTTTCCTCCTCCAATTGCACTCCTGATACCCTTGAACACACTAAACGTGATTCAGCCTCAGGTTTCTGACTAAAGCACTCATTTGTCTGGCAGCTGCATAACTAGAACATGGGCCAAGGCAATAAGCTGTGCTACTTTAAAAAAAGTATATATACATATCACCAGTCTAAGTAGTTTAACACAACAAGTCTAGCTTTTACTACTGTTACAGTTCAATGAGAATGAGATCTGGGCCATGCCTGTAGGAAGTTATCTAGGCAGAGATTTAAAGTGCTACAAGAGTTAAGATTAAGCAACTCTACCACCTTAAAATTCTTCATTTTTGGTCACACTGAAAGAAAGACAGGAAAATCAGGGTGGGGAATAAAGAATGGTGCATGTGGTTTAAGGGTCCAGTCTAAAAAGTAGTACATATGTCTCCTTCCTGTATGTTACTCATCACCACTCAGTCACATAACTAAGATGACTGCAGTGGGACAAACATGCACAAAGTCAGCCTAAATATGTGGATGGTCACCCACTTCTTTGCCATTGGATCTCTATTTCCATGAAAGGCTTTTCCTATGTACCCTGTTTTCAAAAATAATGTTCTGCGTCAACTCTTGTTAAATGGTCACTGATCTGTCTTTTTTAATCGTCCTGAACACCTGACTTGCCTACATGTTTTGTTTGACTAACAGTTTGGTGAGGTCAGACAGTTTATTTATGGGAATGAACATGTATAGGAAGCTATGGAGGTTATCAAACCTTCCAATTCTGCTGCATTAAAAGCAATGTGCTAGCCAGGCATAGTGACACACACCCGTAATCCCAGCACTTGAGGGGCTGATGCAGGAGACTTGTCATGACTTTGAGGCCACCCTCTGCTACATAGAGAGTTCAAGGACAGCCTGAACTACACAGCAAGACACTGTCTCAAAAACAAGCAGAAAAACGTTGTGTTGTCCCTCACTTGCTTTCCTCAACCATGAACAGAAAACATAGGGGTCTAAGTTATTTGTTGGGCAGATTCCAGAGCCGGAGGGTGAATTCCTGAATGACCACATGGAAGGCTTCTTGTAGACCAGAAATTTAGTACTAGACTTCATGTAATATGGATAAAGGGTCTCTTGTAAAGCTGCTGAAATTTTGTGATCTATAGGTTATAGCAATTTGCAATAACTTCCCTATTATGATACTTTGTTCATCTCAATGTTCTTTGTTTCTATCTGCTTTTGTCACCATCTGACATACTCTTCATTTTCCTGTCACTCTCCCTGTATCTCTGTCTAGGAAAAAGGTCAGCTAACTACATCCCCTGGCCCAAATGTAGCCTACTTCCTGTTTTTTAAATTAATTTTATTGGTATATTTTAGATATACATAATGATAACAATTATCACAGGGAATGTGTACCTGTACAAGATGTATCTTAGTTCTTTTTTTCTCCATTCCCCTCCCTTCACCCCCTCTTCCTCTCCTTATTTACAAAAGTTTTATTTCCCATTTTCTTTCTATTATTGTTTTTTCTTTACCCTTCCTTCCTTCCCTCCTCACTCCTCCCTTGTTCCCCTTCCCATTTGAGTATTTTCTTCTGATTTTACAATATCTATTATACATGTTGGTCCTTACTTACCCTTTCAGTTTTCTTACCAGAGAAACAATATGATATTTAAACACAGGTGTCTAATTTATTTCACTTAAGAGTATGGTCTCAAAGTGCATTCACTTAGCTAGAAATATCTCAAGTTTATCTTTGTTTATAGCAGAGTAATACTCAACTGTGTAGGGATACCCACATCTTCTTCATCTATTCATCGGTTGATGGGCATTTGTGTTGTTTGCAAAATTTAACTGTTATTAACTGTGCTGCTACAAACAAGGTTGTGCATCCATCACTGTGGTATGATGCTTTCCATTTTGGGGGGAAGGTACAAAGTAGGAGAATAGCTGGGGCAAATGGGACATCTTGTTTTAATTTTTTGAGGAATCAGGACACTGGTTTCCACAGTGGTTGCACCAACTCCCACCAATACTCGCACCAACTGTGGAGAAGTTTTCCTTTCCTCCCACACCCCGACCAGCATTTGTTATTGGTTGATTTCTTGATGACAGCTGTTCTTTGTTTTGGAGTGAGATTGAATTTCAGTGTTGTTTTAATTCGCATCTCTCCAATGACCAGTGATGTCCGAACATATTTTTTAATGTTTTTATTTTCCATTTCTACTTCTTCATCTAAGAAGTAGTTGTGTCTAATCATTTCAGATGCCCATTTTTGGATTGGGTCTTTAATTTGGAGAAGCTGATTTTTTTTAGTTCCTTATATATTCTAAATATTAGTCCTTTATCTGAAGAACAGCTGGCAAAAAAAAATTGTTCCTATACTGAGTCATCTCTTCACTTGGTTAGTGGTTTCTTTTGCTGTGTAAAAGCTTTTTACTAAAATCAGTCACTGATTCTTTGTGATATATCCAGTACATTCAGGGTTTTGTTCAGAAAGTTTTTGCCCACACCTATGACTTCAAGAGTTCTACTTATCCTATCTTTCAGCAGAGTTGGTGTTTCTGTTTTAACATTTAGACCTTTGATCCATTTCAATTTTAGTTTAGTGCATAGTGAGAGATATGGGTAGTTCTAATCTTCAGCATATGGAAAGCCAGTTTTTCCATCAAAATTTATTAAAGTGGCTGTCTTTCTTCCAGTGAAACTGTTTGTCCCCTTTGTCAAAGATAAGGTGGTTGAGTGTATTTGCAGTTTTTCCTGAATCTTCTAATCTCTACTATTGATCCTGGGGTCTGTTTTTGAACAAGTACCATGCTGTTTTTATCATGGTAACTTTGCAGTATAAGATCAAGTCAGGGATTATAATGCCCCTGTCATTCTTTTGTTATCCAGAATTGCTTTTGCTATTCTAGGTCTCTTCTGGTTCTAAATGAATTTTAGGATTTTCTTTAGTTCTGTGAGGTACGCTATTGGTATTTTGCCTGGGCTTACATTAAATCTGTATAACAATTTTGAATCCTACTTCCTGTTTTAACACAGAAATTTCATGACAATTTGGCCAGAACCAGTCATTTCTATGTTTTGTGAGCCTGTTTTTATGCTACAACAACAAAGTTCAGTAGTTGCAACAAAGACAATCTATTTCAACAAATAATATTCACTATCTGCTTCTTACATAAAAATTTGCCAGTTCCCGCACTAGAACATAAACTCCAAGTTAAAGATTTTGTCTCCTTTGTTTGTTGTTAAGTCCTCAGCATTAGAGCAGTGCCTGGCTTGTTTGGGATATTTGTTAAATATTTGTTTAAAGAATAAATGAGTCAATTAGTGTGGGCCAAGTTGTTCCACGAAAGATAACCACATATTTCTCCCGTGAACTGGTGGATATGACCATATGTGAAAAACTAAAAAAAGTTTTAGAGAGTAGAGTTTCTGCTCTTGACCTTGAAGATTATCCAGAGTTAGCCACATGGACCTTAACTACAATCACAAGTGTCCTTTTGAGGATAGAAGCTGAAAGACACACACTCAGAAGAAGACAGTCACTGTGTCCGCAGCCTGAGATGGATAATGGAGCCACACAATTCAAGGCATCCTAGTAGCTGCCAGAAGCTAAAAATGGAAGACATAGCCTCTCATTTAGAGCCCTTACAGGGAGCATAACCTTGAAAGTTCCTTGATGTTTGGTTCACTAATACTTATTTGGGACTTCTGAGCTCTAAAACTTTGAAAGAGTAAGTTTTGGTTGTTGAAAACACCAAGTTTTTATTAATTTGCTATACAGGCAGCATGAAACAAATACACAGGGAGAGGGAATTAAAATCAGTTCTTATTGAAATATGATCAAAATGATTATAGAAAAAACTGCTTCTTGTATCAACACTAATTCTTTGTAAATTCACTTCAATTTAAGTATTGCTTTAACTAAACTTCATAGTGAATAAAAGTATTTTGGCATTCTTTACTAACTAGGAATTCATAGCAAGTATTTCATAATTTTTAGTTTCCACATTTCATTGAAGAAAGCAGAGATAATTAGGGAGACTATCTTTATATTAGCAGTTCATAAATTAGTTGCTGAAGCAGTTTGCTTTGAAGTATTAGATATCTGAATCAGGCATAATTCTGATATTTTTCTTAACATGTTTTAATAATTTCTCAAAATGCATTGTTTTGGATTCATAAATTACCTTTAAGCAAATAAAATAAGTTGATACTAAAAATAAAAAAGGTGAATGTCTTCAGGGTGAGGATCAAGAACATAGAAAGATCTTCAACAACTCATTTCAGTGGAGAAAGTTTCCTTCTCCATGGGGTGCCATCAGAATCATGTCTCCTTGCTAAACTGCAAAGGGGGCATCCTTTTTGAAAACACAGATCACTTTGTGTCTGGCAAAGTATAGGCTGAATAATGCCTACCACAAAGACTGTATCATTAAACGCTAAACAAACCCTGGAACCACCCAGCATTTGTACTTTGCAGTTTCTAAATGTCCACTTTGAGATATTTACTCAGTAATTTGAACCTGTGGGTTTCTGTATTAGGGCAGCAAACATTAACATAATCCCATGTCTGATCATTGCTTCTGACTAATATGCTCATTCACTGAGCAAACAATATGGTAAAATGCTCAGTCATATTTGACAAAGAATCAGAGCTTGATTAAATGAACTTTAGATTCCAAGGAAATAACCTGAGGACGAAGATATCAAATCGTCCATCAGCTGTTTGGAAATTTTTTTTTTCACATGAGGAACCAATTTGTGCAGCTGTGATGGTGATTTCGGTTGATGCCTTTATTGAGCACAGACAGTACCCTTTAAGTGATGCTCTAAAATGGACAAGTGGGCAGAGAGTTCTTCATGAAAACCAAGTATAACTCTGGATGGATCCATCAGTTCCATGCTGTTGGCAGAATGAATTTCTGTATTTCACTTAAGATTGTTCTCAAAATGGAAGATATCTTACATTTTAGCATGCATTCAGTTAAGTGATATTCTCCACATATATGAAATGGAATTGAGATTTTTTTTAAATGAAGTACTGCCACATTGACTCACTCTCTACTAATCTAATAGAGAGTTTGGAATTTTGCCACCAGCCATATTTAAACATGAGAACAATTATTATTTCCAGCCAATGCTCAGAACAAAACAAATGATAAATGAATTTTCCTGTCTCTTGTCCCTTGTATCTGTTCTTACAGTAAAAGGAATCTGAGGTTCATATAAGAAAACTAGAAATCCAAGTGAAGTTGATTTCTTAATAAGATTTATTTAATGTTTACTGCAAATATGTATTAATAAGTAAGCCAGTGATTTATCTAAAAAGTATTAACTGTCATTGTTTTATGACACATAATAAAACTTTCAGAGAAGCAGGCATTGTTCTTTATTTTATATTATTTTTAGAATTCCTTCTATTAAAAAATCATTTAAACATCCAGTTTAGGCAACAAATATTTTACATCATTATGTAATAGAATTATTTTAAAATTTATAGCCTAAACACAAAATCCAGTCTCAGATCCACAACTTAGTTTCCTAACTGCTCTAATCTTTGTATTTCATATGTTTGAGGATAACCTTTACCTTAACTTATTTAAGGAATATTGTGAAAAAGTATCTGTAAAGTCCTTATTAGAGTTTAAATTCTACATGTATTTTTGTGCCCCTCAAGTTTATGACTATTACCATAACTGTGAATATAAAATAAATGTAATAAAAACTAATGTCTTACTTGTAGTTATAAACTGAATGTTCAAACTTCATTTTCTAATACCAAAACGAGGACCAAACTGGGTACTATGTTCTGAGTGCTTCTTCTAAAATCACACATTGAAATCTATTGGCCAGTGTGATACTAATAAGTGCTGAGATAATGAGGCAGTAATTAAACTGCAAGGCACAGCTCTCATAAGTGGGATTTCTGCTTTTATAAATAAGTTAGAAAAAATGGGCTTGTTTCTTTCTTCTGCCGTGTGAGAATACCATACTTCTCCCATGAGGATGGAGAAGAAGAATCAAGGCTCCATTTTCCATGAGGTCCCTCCAAGATGCCAATTTTGAGGTCCCTCTAAGAAGTTTCCCTAGATCTGAAACTTCTTGGCCTCCAGAAAAATGAGAAATAAGTGTTTGTTTTGTTTGTATTTCCCAGTTTTAGTTATTTTGTTATAGCAGCATCAACAGAAGAAGACATTAGGAAAGTAAAAAATATGAAGACATAACATCATGATATTGATAAAATAAAATTTTATTTTCCAGTAATAATGATATAAATCAGTAAACATACATTCTGGGCCTAAAATTTCAAAAATAATTGGAAAATTCTCCATCCTTGAGACCTCATCTGCTTTGACATTACAGTGGGACAGACAGGTGAACACACTGTAAATGGAACAAAGTAATTATGGACAGTGACTTTGTCATTACAAAGAAAGAATACTTCCTCAAACATAGAAGATTCTGGCACAATCTCGTGAAGAAAGCTATGCTTTCATAATTCTTCTGGTCTTGGGAAAAATGAAAGTCCTTATATTTTATATATGGTCATATAGAGTTTAGTGCTGTGAAGAAAGAAATGTCCAGGGACCGTGTCATACAAAATTTTGAGAACACAAAATCAAGTCACAATTTTTATATACCTTATGAAAAACTGTATCATAAAAACACCTAAGATAGTAGCACATCCCTTTATCCATTCCCTTATTTACTCAATAACTAGTGTATGCCACATACCATCTTAGTGGTTAGTGATATGATCACAAACAAGATAAACAGTATTTGTACTCAGAGGCCTACAGTCCATCACAAATATGTGTCTCACATTTTTATGTTCCCTCAAATAATTGGAAGATATTTTTAAATAGGCATTTAATTCACTTGGTTGTGCTATGGTCTAAGAGTGGATTTTTTGATAAGCACCTAGATATTATTTGAAATCCAAGTAGAAAAGTATTGCAGCCTATAGGAAAGTAAATCAGAAATCACAGCCCAGTGCATGGTGGTGTTGAAAAACAAAATTACAGCAACTGAGTTTCAATACAGATTGCTTTGTATTAATATTTCATATATCAGGTGTCATGCCATCTAAAAATTATGGATACTACACTGGGAATGATAGAGCAGTTAGTTTTTATAAGGAAACTTGAGCAAGAACAAGGAATCAGAGTAATACCAAAAACAAGTTCACATTGGTTAACATCAGGTTACTTTTCTTATAAAGGATAAAACATGGGAACTTTTTGATCATGATGAGAAAACTGGCCCAAGTGTCTCTCAGTGTCTCAGAAAGAGAGATAATTTATTTCAGGGAATTCATGGAACTTTAGCATATGTGACTCTATTTTGTCCAAATCAGTTACTTTTCCCAAATTGTATTTGACATCAGGGAAGTAAAGAGTAACAGAGGAGTGGCAAATTGATGGAAGAAATGTGTCTTCTAGAAACAGATCTTTTTATGTAAAATTCATAAAAAAAATAAAAAGATCACATGTATATGGGGTAAAGGGAGAAAAATTCTCTAAGGCTATTGGAATGGTTATAAAAATATGTGCTTGTTTAAAACATTTAACAAAATACGTTACTGACAGATTATATAATAGTCATAATTGGGAATCACCAGAAAGACAAAAAAGAGCATAAAAGAGTGGAGAAAATCAGAAAAGAGGATTGCTATATTTTAGTCAATAAATTAAAAATTATACCATGTAACTGGATTTTAAAATTAAAACTAAACAAAAAATTTAACATGTATGGCCCTCAAAAATAACAAACAATTCTTTAATATTTTTTCATAGGAAATCCAATATGTGCTTAAAGAAAAAACTCTTGAGAGGAATGGTTACGATCACACTCAGAATTAACAAATGGGCATGTATTTACCAACTTCATCCATTGCCAGTAAGTTAAGTTCCCTAAAACTTTGATCTTCCCTTGATCCTAACACCCACATAAGTCTGCAGTAACTATGCTGCCAGGACTAAAAAATTCAAACTACTTAAGGAGGACTCAAGAATCTTGACTGTTGGACTCAGTTCCATTTGCCTTTCCACTGTTAAATCCTACTACTTCTTTTTAATCCTTCACTCTAGCTCATGAATGGACTACTTTTTCTGCAATGTGCTCTTAAGCTGTTTCTGAATATTTAATCCTTTTCAAAGTCACATCTGCCTATCTAAACCTCAACAACCCATCCAAATGCAACAGTAGTTCCACCTCTTCTGCAATGTTTGAATAAACCACTACACCAAAAAGAGTTTTTAATTTCATAGGAATTTAACGCTTCAAGATAATAATGCTAAAAAACTGAGCAAAATAACTTGTGTTGAAGCTATTTGTGGAAATCTCCAATGTGAATGTTACAGGAAAGAGAATATCAAGATAACTTTTAATATTTGGGTTCCAACTAAATGTTCTCTTAAATAAGATCTAACCTTGTGGATAGAATGCTCTCCATATCACTTTATTAATTCCTTAAGAGCTTTGCTCCTGCCTGTTTCTAAACCATTTGAGAATCTTACAGTACTGCATAGAAAGATTTCTCTAAAATTAAGATCCTCAGTGAGTTTCACTAATTTTACACATTTTAAAAATAAGATAACGCTTACTTGGGAGACTGAGGCAAGAGGGTCACCAAATGAGTTCAAGGCCAGCCTGGACTACATAGTGAGACCTTGTCTTTAAAAAAAAGAAAGATAATGATTATATCAACAAAGAATTATAGAGAATTACTACATTTTAATACAAACTATTTCTTGTAAAATTCTGACATAATACAAGAGATGCAATGGAAAAACTTCAAATTGACATTCTAGGCCATTGGCAGACCAGGGTTAGACAGAACAATGGCTGTAGCAGCAAACAAGCCCAGTCAGGGAACCAGCACCATGCACAGGCCACAGCTGGATGGGAACAGCCAGACCCCAGTCCCTTCCAGCATGCAGGCTGGCAAACAAAAAGTACCATTCCCCCCTACACACACACACACACACACACACACACACACACACACAAGCAATCGGCTTATCTGGAGAAACACAGGCTGTGATGATAGCTATCAAGGTGAAATGTAATTGGATGATTGTGGTACTTTGGTGTTTCACTAACATTGAAGGTTTAGGGCCAGTGGTCTGATCATATGTTCAGAGGATATTGCTAAGCAGTGTGTCATCTAGGGGGAGTCTCCTTCTGAGGGTTTCAACCATTGTTGATTCCCTATGGTCTTCTTTTGAGGTCCTATATCATTTCCATTGTTTTGTTGAGTTGGGTTTTATTCTCTTTTGTTTTGTTTGATTATGTTAAATCTCATGGCAGGAAACGCTATTTCAAGGATAGCAAGATATATTATGGTAGCAATTTTGGATTTATTATTGGCTTGTTTTGAAGTCCTTTATCACAATCATTGTTTTCTTTTTATTGTTTCTATTCTATTCTGTTCTGTTTGATTTTTACTATGTCCAAAGTTATCTGCATCTATTTTGAAAACATCAAAAGGCATTATGGTAGCTAGTGTTGATTTCATAATGTTTTGAAGTCCTGTGTCTCTTACACTGGTTTATTTTGATTAGTTTTATTCTGTTATATGCTCTCTAAAATAAAAAAAGAAACTTACATTAAATAAAAAATAAATTCTAAAACAAAAAATTGACATTCTACAGTATCTGACAATTAATCATAATATGTCAGCTTGATTGTATTAAGCAACAATTTCAAGAAGATCAGTAAAGACATTTCTGTGTATTTCTGGTAGTGTATGGAGCCATGACGTTAAATGCAATACATGTATAGTAACTTTTCCCCTTTTCTCTCTGGTTATGTTCCCCTGCTCTGCTTTCCAGCCACCTTAAACTAAGTAGCTTTGTTCTACCACCTATCACCAGGCTTGGATCCAACTGATCATGGACTGTATCACCTGAAATCACAAGCCAAACTAAATCTCTCCTCTATTAAACGTTGATGTCAGGTATTGTTTCCCAGCAAACAAGAAAGCTATATAATACAGAAAATTGGCACCAGGAATAGGGTCCTTGCTGTATATGTACCTGGCCATGTGGTTTAGAAGTCTCAGGAGCTGATTTCTAAAAGATGTGTGGATAAGTTTGGAGATACATTCCAGAAAAACCCTAAAATGCAAAACAGAGCTGGATGGGCAATGGGTGATTTCTGTCAGAGTTCAAAAAATGAGAATGGTGACAGGAATGCCAAGCCCAGGAGATTTCATTTTAGAACAAGGACTCCATTTGTGTTTGGACTAAAGGTCATGTGTGTTATATTCTAGCAAAAATTGTGCATGTTTCGCTCATGTTCTGAAGAGAGGATTAAAGGTAGTGTACTAATTAAAATGGAGAAGGAAATTTCAAGATGCTTCAAAATTCAGACTCTGGTGTGGCCACTGCTGGCTGCTTTGATCCAGAATTTTAGTAAGAATTGGGGACAAAAAGAAAAGTAGAAAATTCAGGAAAAAAATTAAAACTAACCCAAAAGGAACAATGGGAAAATTTGCAACCAAAAGAGGTGTGTCTCCTGAAGAAATCAGCACTATTGAAAAAAAGAGACTAAGAACTTTGTACAGGAAGGAAAAAAAAAGATGTCTTAAGGGTATCTCAGAAATGAATAAAACTGTAACCAGGCTCAAGTGTATTAGTATCAACCTTTCATTCAAATTGAGAGTCCCAGATACTGTTTCTCAAGAAGAATCTCCTTGAGATTTGCTTCTGCAGTATTAATTTCACTGTGCTCAATCATTCAGGCACTATGAGGCCACTATATCCACCATCCAAAGGGACCTGAGTACTGCTCCTGCTAAAAGCAGAGCTTGGTGTCATCCATGTGATTCTGGTTTGATTGTCATGGATACTGCAAGAGTTGGGGTTGAGGAGGCTTCTACCCAGAATTTAAAGGAAGGCCTGGAAGTCCAGACAAGGAACCTTTGAGAGGGCAGTGTGTGACGACACGGGAATGAAGTTCAAGGTGGAATAAAGGCCTCCAGGGAGTCAGAGATGCCAAGAATGTGGATGGTCTGTTTAGGGAAGTTGTGGGCCATAAATTGAGCTGACCCAAGAACAAAATTTAGAAGTGGGGCCACCCAAGCCTTTTGGAACTCACATCTTACCAATGTAAGAAAATATTTCTATTAGTTGCTGTTTACTTCAAGCATATATTAATTTCATGCTCCCCATTGAGTTGTTTTACAATGATTTCTTCATTTATTTATTTCATGACTTTGTGCTGAGAAAAGATGAAGGGTGACTTTTTGAGGTTCTGCATGATTGGATATGCAATTGAATATGTCCTCGATGCTAGATATGGAGCTATAGCATCTAATATCTACCTTGCTGGGTTTTAGGCTTGCTCTGCTCCTATTCTTTTCTGTCCCTCTATTCTTCCCTTTTGAAACAGCAATATTTAATCCCCGTCATTGCACACTGAGATTCTGTAATTTTTTTAATATAAAGGTTCACAGCTAAGAGTTACCCTTGGGTCTCAGAGGAAATTTTGACCTGAAATTTTAAATAATGGTGAAACTGTTGAGAAGGATTATTTCCTTGTTTGGGGAGGGAATTATTGTGTTTTCATTTATATACAAAGTAGCTGTATGATGTTGAATTATTAACTTATGATCATGTTTATTTGGATATCAAATATGATTTAAGGAGATACATTTAGATTAATGAATGTTCACAGGATTAGTAAAGGACACTGCTGCATGTTTTTGGATATATCATGGAATGTGAACTCGGGTACTCGCTATGGTCCCTGACCCTGCTTCTATTGGCAGTTGCCCCCTATTTTGCTACCCTGCCACCATAAACTTTTCAGATTTGTTTCACCATGCCCTTTGCCATGCTGTTTCTTCCTTGAAGCTGTCTGATCATAAACTGACTCTCTGGAAACTATAGTCAAATTATACTTCATTTCCTTTAAATTGTAGATATTGGGTATTGTGTTCCAGAAAAAGAAGGCTGGCTAATGTAGACTACTAATCTAGCACTTAGTAATTGCATTTCTTCTTTATAATACATTACTTTTATATTGATGGATTCACTGAATTACCTTTCAGAAAATACTTCTCGCTATTTGTTGATGCTTACTTCAAGCATGTATTAAATTAATGCCTACTATTAAGTCAGTTTACAGTGATTTCTTCATTTATTTCTTTCATGACTTTATGCTGAGACAAGATGAAGAGTGACTTTTTGAGGCTCTGCATGATTGTATATGCAATATTGCCATTTTGTACTTGGATAACAACTTGACTGATTATATCATTGAAGCATACTTTTTCCCTTAGGATTTTGTAAATATTGTTCTATTATCTTCTGGCACTTCATTTTTCCATGGAGGCATTTGATCCCAGCCAGATTTATCCCCTTTTTAAATTCTTGGATACCTGATGAATTCTTTCTTTATCCTTGAAATTCAATCACTTTACCAGAATGTTATGAATTGGTTCTTCTAATAAATTTCTTCAGAACTGTATGCCTTTAGATTTATGGGCAAGATATTTTAATTTCAGCTTTAACTTCTCCTATAGCATAATTATTGTTAAATTTTATTGGTTGAGTTTTCACTTTAGGTACC
Organism: Dasyprocta punctata; assembly: GCA_004363535.1. Taxonomy (NCBI): domain Eukaryota; kingdom Metazoa; phylum Chordata; class Mammalia; order Rodentia; family Dasyproctidae; genus Dasyprocta; species Dasyprocta punctata. Next base: position 35,515 of record RJWM01013411.1, read on the forward strand.
TCATTTAAATTTATTTTGGATGAATATTTCTTATATATGATAGATTTAATCTCTGTGATTACTTATTAGCTTTCATATATCTATATCTATATCTGTATCTATATCATCCATATCTATATATACATCAATCTATCTGTATTTGTTTTGGGGTGTGTTGTTGTTTGTTTGTTTGTTTTATTTTTAGAGTCTTTTTATTGGTCTTATATTCAGCGTGTAGGCCGAGCTAGCTGTAAACTCACTACCACCCTCTTGCTTCGGCCCACAAAGTGCTGGGATTAAGTCATGCAGCACCACACAAGGCTTCTTTACCCTTTACTAAGACTAACATTATTTGGTGGCTCTAGTAAAGTAAGAGGAAAATAACCACTTTAAAAAATGCCCAGAGCATCTGTTATAATAAGGCTTGCACCATAGAAGAAATGATCCCAGCAGGCTTAGCTTACTTGGGAAAAAGTCATTTCCCTATATCCAAACCCTTTTACTCATCCTTTCTCACCTAAGAGGAAAAAACACTAAGAAATTTAAAAATCACAGCCTTGTGAAACAAGTTAAACTCACGAAAAGACCCACAACATTACACTCGAAATATACGACAAACTTATAATTCGACAATAAGACAATATAATTTAAAAATCAGCAAAATCCTAAACAAATATCTCATCAAAAAATGTTATATAAATGGGGAGAAGAAGCATATCAAAAGATCTTCCATATCATTGGTTACTAAGACATTACAAATTAAAACAAATATGAAGGATACAGAAGCCAAAGGAAAGCACTCTTTGTGGCCAAATCACCCTATTTGATTTAACAAAATAAAGTAATGTTGGATTCACCATTAATTCACACTGATAAAAATAAATGACTGAATAAATGTGTCAGTGGAGGAAAAAACACAAGTCTTTCATTTGGGAAAAATTATGAATTCTCCCTCAGTAGCTTGTAGGTCAATTCCCTGGTCAAGTGTGGGCTCTACACTGTGACTGTCTTCTATACAGTGTGATGTGGAAATAATTGTATTAAAGAATAATCAGAAAAATACTAAGTCAGGTCAAGGTTAGTGTCACTAATAAAAATTTATGGTGACAATACATGACTTTAATATAATACTACAAAAAAATGGCCACTTTAACTCTTTGGCCATCCTCCTCAAATTCCATAAGCATTCTGTATGTGAAAAAAATCTGATAAATTTCAACAGAGGGCCATCACCAGACAAATACTCCTCAAGGTTTTCAAGGTCAAAAACAAGAAAAGTCTGAGAAATTTTCATACTCAAGAGGAGACTAAGGAGACATGATAACTAAATATATCATATTTTGCTTGGAGTTCATAAAACAAATAGATTATAAGGTAAAAAAGAAAACTAAGTAAATCTCCATGAGCTATAGACTTCAGTTAATCATTATGCTCTGTGATCATTATCTGTTGCTAACAAATGTATCATAATAGAGAAATGGGTTGGTCACAGGGCAAACTGTAGTTTACATGCATGGGAACTCTCTTGGTTTATTTTGTGGGCCCGAGTCTGGGTAATGTGTACAAAAAGAGGTTTACTTGGGCTCACAGCACCACAGGGTAGACCAGGCAGCTGTGTCTGGTGAGCACTTGTGCTGTATCGAATGGCAAATGGCATCACCGTGGGATGGTAGGCAAGTGATCACATGATGACACAGGAAGCATGAGACTGGAAGGGGCAACCTGCTCCTGGTGGAAATTATTCAGGGTCTTGGAGAACTGCATTATTCTCCTCCTCTAGGGATGGCATCCCATGACCCCGTAATCTCTTAAAGACCTCACTACTGTACTTCAATGGAACACACGAGGTGGGTGGGGAGGGAAGGAAATGAGATGAAAAGGGGGAGTGTTGTGAAGTGCTGTGTACATGTGCCTAGTCCCTAGGGGGAATGAGATCATCATGTGCTACAAACATATGTACACATATATTCAAGACATACAGCAAGGAGGAGGGGGAGGGGCTTATAAAAGAGAATTAACTAAGACGTTTCATGTACATCTGCCAACCCCCCATAATGAATGCTATCACTATGTACTAAAAACAAGTATCAATTTTAAAAAGGCAATGCTCCTAGAAAAAAAAGTAAAAACATTGGCGAACAAGCCTAAAATATTGATTGTCTTAAGGAACTGAATATATCTATAACACAAACATTGGAATTATTATTTAGTATCATGTATATGTACTTCATTTTATAGACAAATAGTAAAATACAATCAGCATCAAATAGTTTTTCCAATCAATGCCACCCCCCAGATACAAAGGAAAGATAATATATCATGTTTTAAATTTCATCACAAAGTAATTCAAATGACTCTGTATGAATATAAGAATTGAATTGAATTGAATTTTCAGTCACGAATCATAATTATCATCAAATTCAAACATGCTTACTTTGAGCTAGCATTGGTCACTGCACATTCAGATCTCAGTGTACAAGAACAATTTCCTTCAGGGTCAGTGAACATTTAAAACATTTCAGGTTACCAGAAATGGGCAGCTTGCTGGGATTCCAAAATTCTAGTTAAAAGTTATGTGGTAAGAAATTTATACAAACTACTCTTCTTTCATATGTTTACTTCTAAAATCAGCATAAAGATGCACTGATGTCATTGTGTGCTTTAAATCCAATAGTAGACGCAGAGCACTTAAACTATTGTCTGACATTTACATGCACTGCACACACATATATATCATATATCATATATTGTATATGGTTTTGTTCCTTTACAGAATACATTTGCGGTTAACCAGTTGCAAAGAAAACCCATAATGCATCATGACACCCCCACTCTATTCAGCAGCTTCTATTGTAGTAGCAATGTATTAATTTTATTTTGCAGAAAATTTATCATCTATTATTGTCTATCTATCTATCTGACATCTATATATCTATAAACTTTCTGTGCAGGACAAAGTAAACATTATAAAGAAGAATCAGAGGAAAAAGATATATAAGGACCTAGTCTTACCCATTAAGGAGAATAATACACTCTCTATAAATTTCAGTGTTTGCTTTTTTTCCAATTGTGAACAAACTGTCGTGAAAATGCATAGAGTTTCAGTTGTAGAGACAAGAAGACAAAATTTTATGCTTATTTCCTGCAAAAAGCCACAACTCCTAGACAGATCTCAATATCTCTCACTCTCTGTCTCTGTCTCTGTCTCTTTCTGTCTTCTACTCCCGATTGCCTTCCCCTTCTTCCATCTCCTTCCTCTGCATGTGAATATGATGTGTGAATACATGCACATTCATTAATTTATAGAACATTTATCATAGAGATTAAAAATTACATTATCAAGAATGGGGAGAAGATGGGCATTTTATGTTGATTTACATATTCTATTAAATTCAATGTTTCACACATCCTATGAGATTGTCAAATCACCAGATTTTTTAAAAAGTCATAGAATCTCCTTAAAGTTTTGGCCACTAACCTCTCCTTCTTTCCCCTACTTACACCTAGAACCCTTCTATACATTTTTCTCATATAAATTTGCGTTTGAGGTCTTATTACATATTCATGAAGTATTTTTGTCTTGTTTGAGTCCTCTCTCACAAGTTTAGCTTCTTTCTACCGTTCATTTTAGCTATTCCCTGCATGTGGCACCACCCCACACCCATACACTTCAGTTAGTTCAGCTTTCCCATGAGCACACTAGAAGGGGATCCCCATTTCAAGTTGATGACCAGATGCTCACCTTACTCATTATCACAATTTTAAAAGACCCCATAAATAAGTAAACAAATAATGTATATTCAACCTTAAAATTGCACAAAAATAAATTTTGATTTAGATGAAAATGAAGTCTTATAATATCTCAGAAACTGAGTAGTAAAAATGATTTGTTTAAAACAATGGACAGAAGTGAGAAGAAATTGTGATTAATGACTGATATCAGAAGTAACGTTTTGTTATAAATATTTGTAATCAGAATATTCATATATCTGTGAAAGAAAAAAAGTATCATTATTGCTTAAACTTCTGATAAATGGGAATCAACCGCATTTGTTTACACTAACATGGACCATGGGCTGGCGGATTACAGGAGCGATTTTATTTCTGTATCCTCAAATATAATCTCTTATTTTGTCAGATGTGGCTGTGCAAACAATTTCCAAAAAAAGGAAAGAAAAAAACCACTAAAAGAGAGAGCCTTAAAAAAATCCCATTTCTCCTCTAGACTTGGATCTGTAAGGACCAGTCAAGGAAAAATATCTAATTTCTTCAAGGAAAAAGAGTTCATATTTCTTTGGATACAGTTCTATTGCCATAGTTACCAAGTGGCTCTCATTTTTTTTCCCTAATAACAACATCACCATCTAGATACACATAGCTTACTAAAGTAAATGTTTTATTATGGAAATTTACAAGGAGAAGGGAATCTACTTTGAATGACTTTCAAAAACCTGAAATTGAAGAATTTTATTAATAAATACATCTAAATTAGATTTAATTGCTTTTCTGAGCAAGAGTATAAGAGAAAAGAAGAGAGTAAATTTCAAGGAGTTGTGAAAGTTTTAACATCACCAAGGTGAAAGTGATTTAAATTAGGACTTGCGCATGGTTGATCTTCTCCACCCCGTGCATATAAACACTCCCACACGGGTTGCCACAACAGTACCTTCATCTGGACAGGCCACTAGAAACTGAACCATACACTTCCACATATACACATGTACACGAAGGAGTAACAAAAACATAAAACAGCTTATTTTGATTATTGATCTTGCCAAACATAAACTTTGGAGACAAAATTTTAAATAAAGCAGCAACTATGAAAATAAACAATGAGATCCCTGTGTAGGATTACGTAGTTGGGGTGTGCATATTTGAAATCAAGCTCTGAGTAGAAATAAAATCAGTTCTGTTTGTCTTCCTTCCCTCTTACTTTTTTAAGAAGCTGCCATAAGAATCCTTACTAACAGGAATTTGAGGTGTGAATATGTTTCTTTTGGGAAGTAAAATACTGCTAGAAAGTATGTGGTCAATGTGGTTATTATAAACAATCCTATAAAATAATTCAGTGATGTGAATTATGAAAAGCACCAAGCGTGTTTATGAGTTGAAGAGTGTCTTGAAAACTAGGAATGTTTGAAGACTTAAAAAGGAAATTGCTAAGCTCAACATCTTACTTTATTGATCAAGAATTAACTTCTGCCTACTTTTCTCTCTGGCATACTTAAAAACTTCCTTATCCTAGTCTACATGATAGATCGGAAACTGTAAATTGCAAAGTTTTCTTAGTGTACTATTTAATGATAACGTTATGTCTTTTAAATGTCATCTTTAGAATTTTAATCATCTTTTCTGGAGTAGGAATGTAAACATAACCTTTGTAAATACAGTGTTTTCAAAATTATTTTAACATAATAATTATTTTTAAATTCTTCCAAGGAATAAAATTTAATCCAACTATTTTCAATGAACTATTTAGGTGTTTGAGGAAACTGGTGAATCTTACACTTTGACTTTCTAGGATTTATTAATGTAGGCAAAAGTTGTATAAATGAGGAAAATTATGATTTTATTTTTTAAAGATATACATTCACAATGCATGTTAGACACATGTTTAAATGTGTATTATACACTATAGAGTGATATTTTACATCTAGTATGGTTCTTACAAATAAAAATCTGCCGGAGATACAGCTCAGCAGCACAGTACCTTGCCTGGCAAGTGCAAGGTCCTAAGTTCGAGTCCCCATACCAAAAAAAAAAAAAAAAAAAGAACTAAAAATCATAATTTCTAGTTTGTAAAATTCTCTTGATTCACATCTGATTTTGCCAAGTGCTGAGTCTGAGCTTTTCAGATTTCCTTACACTTATTTTTTGATTATTGTTTATATTTGAATCATAGGTTTGGAAGGATCTTTATCTTATCACTCACACCTGTTTGACTCTGAATTCCAACTCTGTTGACCTCCTTGGGAATTTTTATAGGTAAATTTTCTCCTTTTTATGTATTCTAATTATCTCTTCCCACTACTTACAGGCATGTCTGATTACATATGATAACGAAATGATTCTGAAATTTTTTTTGCTTTTGACCCAAAACTGGTATTTGCAGAATCTTTTTTCTCTAGTATTTAATTCAAAAGTTTCCAGAGTCTAAATCTTTTAATTTTTTCCTTATTCTATGACACCTTTTTTCCCAGTGGCTGAATCAGACAAATGTATGCTACTGATGGAAGGAAACTTTAAAGTCTTTTTCTCTTAAATTTGCTTGCATTAATTTTTCAGGTACCTAAAAAAACCTGACACGTTATAGTACAGGAGGTGACATTTTTCATTCCATGTTTTTGCCATGAAATGTGTGCATATAGCTTGCAAAATAAATTGTACTGACCCGTTTCTCTAAGGCCTGGCATTTATTTTCCCAAACCACCTTAAATGCTGAAGTTCACAAAATCAGTAATGATTGATGTGAAAAAACTCCAAAATATTCTGCTTCATGATCTTTGCATGACATCTAGTGGCTAGAATTGGAAAACCCATGGAAATTGTGATTAACAAGTGCCAAAGAGGAGGGGAAAAAGTCTTGCCCTGTTGTGGAGTCCTTAGTTCTAACATCGTAGGAAAAGCGACAGAGAGCTTTCACTTCCAAAAGGGAGGAGTAATCTGGCAATTATTAATAAGTACTAATTTCTTAATCATTTGTGTTTCTCAGAAGTGTCAGACAATAACAATCCGCCTTTGTGTTAAACATTCTATGCTCACTGGATCTTGTGAAACCTTATTTGCCTATGAGCAGTGCCTACTTGTGATAGCCATCATGTGAGTAATCATTATCAGATGCAAAAATGTATACAGCCTTCCAGTTTTCGTTCTCGTACTTTGTGTAGCTATAAAAACTCTGTACAGCCACAAATACTTAACATAATGGTATTAAAATCTATCGTTTTATTTCACAGTTTAAAAATCTTTGTATTTTAGATCCTTGCAGCTTACCAGTTTAGATTCTTCTGAAAATGTTATAAAATAAGCACCGACTGAGCTTTGAGTCATAGGAGTTGGGGTTATGTCCTTGATGATTCAAGATGTGGGATCTCTCTAGGAGAAAGTTTCAGTCAGCTTTGATGACTGGCTGTGGAAACTGGTGCATGATCTGTATGTGTCCATATAAATGACACAGACAATGCCTTAGGGATATAGCACAGGATATGGAGTTCAGAGAGGAGTGTGGATTTGATCCGAGCTGTGGCTGAACCCTGGCTTTTTTACAGCATGGCCTTAGGCATAGTTACCTAACTGGTCTATACTTAGTTTCTTCATCTCTACTACAGGGTGACATGCAACATATATTATACGTGGTGAAGATAAGTATGGTACCAGTCACAGGGAAAATTACCGGTCATTTCTGTTATACATAAATAAAGAAATACTTAGGTCAACATTGTTCCATGGGAATACACAAAAGAAAAGTGGCAAGAGAAAAAAAGTAATAATAAATAAATCTTTTACTCATGATAATAAATTTGAAAGTTGATTAAAAATATTTTAGGGCAATCTATTTGAAATGTACATTATGGATTCTTAGGTTGTATGTCATGCAAATAGATCAGAAATCCCTAAAATCTGCCTATTACTAATAAATACTACGTCTTAATTTTCTATTACTATAGAGAACAGTTTTCTCTGCAACATAGACCAAAGTAAACCTTTTATCTCCTGAAGGTTGGTCTTTGTAAAAAATCAATATCTAAGATACAACTTGAATCACAATAACTTTGTGCACATTTTAAATGGGCGATATACCTTTGTGCACATTTTAAATGGGAGAAAGTCTGCCAGTAAGTGTTTAGATTTGCAGATTCTATTGTTGAAGGTTATGGTATCAACAAATCCTGGAATTATCCTCTGAGATGAATAAGAAGGATCACTCCACATAGGGTCAAAGGAGAGTTTTGTTGAAGAGGTGGGTTTCCCCCATGGTCTTTGAAGTGAGTGTTTGTTAAATCCAGGGGCCTAGTGATGACTGAACTACAAGAGAGACTGCTGACAGATTTGAAATCCCACAGTGGTTGTTTTGTCCCTTGTCTGGAGAAGGTTGGTGGTTATTAAACTCTTTCTCTAGCAGAGCCTTTGTTCCTAACCCAAGCACCCAATTTAAAAAGCCAAGTAGTATAGGCAGTTTTTGCTACCGCTAAAATTGACTCTTCTCTATGTTTATGCTTCCTTTCCTAATTATGTATCTTAGTAGTTGTAATTATTTCCTGAGAAATGTCCTGGGCCATGTGTATGTGTGCACTTGTGCAAGTGTCTGTTACACACTAAAAAAAGAGAGTGAGACAGTGAGACAAGGGCAGACAGAACAAGACAGCGGTGTGTGTGTGTGTGTGTGTGTGTGTGTGTGTGTGTGTGTGTGTTTATGTGTTTATAGATGTGTTTCAAGAGGGTTCATTCCTTCACCTTCTCAGGATCATTTAGTTTGAAAATGTCATTTTTTCTTCTTCCTTATTTATCAGCATGAGATAGCTGACTGATTTAAGCGCTGAACTTATGCAAGGTTGGCAAGTCCACCCTTGATGTTTAACAGACCTGAACCAAACAAAGCACATTCAGTTTGAGTCACTTTAAATATTTGGTCACTTTTTAACTCTGTGTAAACTTTCTAGTTAAATCTTATTTCAAATAGTGAAAGAGTTATAGCCTAAATCCACTGTCTGGTTTATGACAGTACCTCAAAAAAATATTTTGATTGATAATCTTAATGTTGGAATAGGTTTTTGGTTAGGAGAGTAACAGATATAAAGGGAATATGCAGTTAAATTTTGTATCTAAACCAACTAATAATGCTAAAACTGGGGCTGCATCTGTGCTGCTTGTCTTTTTAGTTGTCACTTCCTTGTTATTCCTGTTGTTTCGCCTTTTTCTTCTCTTAAACAGCCAGGACCAGGTTTGTGAATATACAGCAAGATCTACCTAATAGAAATGATATCAAATTTTTGAATTTCCTAAGTTTCGCCAACAAACCATACATTACTAAGAGGTCTGAGACATACTCAGTACTTTACTAAAATGTTTTCATGCCTTGATATTGTGCATAATGCTTTTAAATAAAATTTTAATTTTAATTATAAAATATGCAATAAAAGTTTAAAATATGCAATAAAAAATTAATAATGTATACACTATAGCATACAAAAATTTTATTTTCAAAGACAAATCCCTTATTTTATTAAAATATGCTTCTCACAATGTGTTCAAATTATGGAATCATTCAGTTAAAGTAAACCTGGGCTGAGCCAGCATTTATGTTTGACAGTTTTGACATAGAATGATTGATTAGGGCTAGGGTTAGAATGATATGTCAATAAAAATACAATGAAATATTGTTTTCCATTCTCTGACTTTCAGTCTGTGAGTTTCTTTTTGAGTTAAATGGGCTTCTTTCATGCCTATATCTTGTAATCTGAACAATTACTTTGAAGATAATATGCAGTATATTAACCAGTGTTAATATCCTGTTATTGTGTTTTGAAATTCTATATCATAGTTTTTATTCTATTTTTGTTTTTAAAATAAAAAAATAACAAAAAGAGGAAAAGGGAATTTGCTGCTCCTTTTTGCTTATAAATGCCAGAGAACACCTTAATTTTATACTGTAACACAGAAGTACGTAAGCGTGGCCCTGAACACTTAGATATGAAGGCATTATTTCTATAGCATAGTCTGTAACATAGAATCACTAGTCTGTAGAAAAAAACAATTTTATTTTGTATTTATGTCCCACAAAATGAAAAGAACATAAGAGAAAATATCAATGATTAATATTAAATATTCCAATCTACCTAATAAATACAGCCCAATGCAATGCAAAGAAAACCAACTGCAAATAGCTCTTTCTTTAATGTTTCTTGCTCTCATAACTTGGGCTTAGTCATCCTTAAAAGCCTGTAACAGAAGAGGTCTTTTCTGTCTCCTTACCAAACCTCTGCTACTTATGCTACCAGATATACCAGGTGAGTTGATACTATCGAATGTAGCCTTAGCTGTATGGTATAACTGCAAGATTGTAGTGATTCTGTCTTTAATGGTAACTTATGAAGGTGAACTTGTTCTACAGTGGGATGTTACTGAAAGTCTCTCTCTCTGGTATGTTTAAGCCACTGTTCTTTTAAGCAGACCATTAAAATTTGGTAATCTTTCTCTCTTCTTGAAGTAACATTTCCCTATCAATGGTCCTCTTGATAAATACCCTTATTAAAATAACAAGCCTAAAATGTTCTTACAATCACTCCTTGGAAAATCTCTGTCTTGTCTTTGATATTAAAAAGTTTAGCTTACTTTATCTTTAAATTACAATATACTCAGATTCCCTGGAAATTGAGGCTAAAAAAAATAAAAACCCAAAGGGTTTATTTGGTTGTGTCATACATTTTTGTTATTATCGTTTAGTTTTTTCCTCTTTTTCCTAAAATCTGTCTCCACACTGGACTTAGACTAAAAAGAACATACTCTCTTTGAATTCTCTATCAGAATTCCTCTATGAATGCTGATAGATAAATGAATGTCAATCACATTATTGCTTCAAAATCACACTTTCTAAAAAAATTAAACCTTTTTTTCTCCCATCCTCTTTATTTATACAATGGATGCACATGAAATTCAGCAGAATAGGCTTTAGGCTGTTCCTTGGCAAATCTTGGTGGATGGTCTAGCAATGGATTTTAGAATGGTGTGAGTGAGGGCAAATGAGTTGTGGGGAAGTTTTGCAATTCTATTTTTGTTCCTTAAGCATGGACAGTGGGTAGTATATAAAATAATGTTTCTGGAATCCATTTTGGAAGTTATAAAGTAATCTATATTCATTATTGTCTAAAGACATAAACTAATAAGAGTGTTCAGGTCATACAGACTTCATATGATAGATCTGCATGGGCCCAGTTCGTGTGCCCTCACTTTTCTACTTTCTGTACATAATCATTCGTAACACAAAAAGGTAGAATTATCTATGATTTAAGATCCTTCCAAAGTGATTCCCAATGATGATGTTTGCATTTGTTTAGCTTGGAAAGATCAAAGCATCAGGGATACAGACCCTGTACAATCAGCTGCATATGTTGGAGGGTAATGTTCCACAGACTAGTAACACATCCCTGCAGGCTGAATTATGGGAGAGAAAGGAATGAAACTAACTATAAGTAGAATAGTGGAAAAATGTAGTAAATTCCATAAAGCAGACAGTGTCTGGAGAGCCTGACTTTCTTATATGGAATAGTGCTGGAGCAACAAAAGAAGTGAATGTATTCACCTTATATGGTTAAATGTCCTTCTACTGGGTTTGAGACGCTAATAAAACTTACATATGTTTCAAATGTAAGATCCTATTTAATCTCAAACATTTTTATTCATAATATTGACTAGTCCTAGACTTTTAAATAAAAGTGAAAAACATGAGCAATTGAAATATAAACCTAATATTCTCAAATTAAAATATGTACTTTCACCTAAGATAATAGCTTTATAATGAATTCCTTTTTTCTTTTAAAACCTATCTCATGTAATAACTTGTTATGTCCAATACACTAAATACAATGAGAAGGAAAGCAGATTTGCTGTATTCCCAATTTTCTTTGAAAATTATGATGAATTTCAATAAAAGCTATTGTGAAATGATATGTTTCAGAATATTGAAATACAAGTAATATTTAATATGAAATCTTTGGATTTATCACTCATTGATATTTACTCAAGTCTAACATTTTTCTGTCAAATAATATTAAAACATATGAATTATTTAATATTCCAGCTAACGTATAATTAGAAAACAGAGTTTATGACCCTAAAATCACTTATTGTGTTTGTCTTACATGTACAGCAAACTCTCAAAATGCAAATGTAGAATTACTCATGATTTTTAACACATTTCAAATTCCCAACATACATTAATGTAAGAAAAATTTGCAGAATAACATTTTCCTGTGCCACATACAACTGTTATATGGATAATATTTCTAACATTTTCTTTCCTTCCTTTCTTCTTTTCTTCCTTCCTCATCTTCCTTCCCCTCCTCCTCGTTCTCCTCCTTTTTCTTCTTCCTCTCTTTCTCCCTTTCTTTCTTTCTTTCTTTCTTTCTTTCTTTCTTTCTTTCTTTTTTCTTTCTTTCTTTCTTTCTGCAGAATTGGGAATGGAATTCAGGGCCTTTCATGTGCTAGCCAATTGTTCCACAGCTGGTCTACATTACATTAATACTTACAAATCCTTGGAGGAAAAAGGCAAATTTGTGATAGTTTAGGATGTAGCACCTCAGATATTTAAGTTTCCCTATACTTATAATAGAAGAAGTAATATAATAAAAACAATGCAAAAATTTTAATCATTATATACTATGGTCTAGGTCTTTATATGTTTTAAAAACTAAAACATAATTCAAATAAATTCTAAAAAATCAAACATTATTCTAATGTAGCAAAATTGTATAGAAAAAGCTAGGAGAAATATATAAGAGTTGGATTAGAAATAGAAAGAAACCATTACTACTCATAAGCCCAAGGCAACAAAGAGAGAGACTGATTAGTGGCACCCATACAAAATAGCTCTTGGTCAGTACTACTTCACTGTGACTTTCAGCCAGTAGGTGATGAAAAACTAAAGAATCAGGACAGAAATGTTCAAACTCTGTTTGCCATCAAGGTTGTCAAGGAAGAACTCGCTATTTGCAGAAGATGTGGTCTTACATGAAAACAATATTAATTTTAAAAACTACCAAAACTAGGATGTAAGTTTACCAGCATTTCAGAACACAAGGCCAACATAGAAAGATCTTTAAAAAAAAAAAAAAAGAGCAATTCACAAAGAAACAAAACAAACAAAAAAGAGCAATCCAAAAAATAAGAAAATATTGCCACTGACAACATGACACTGGAAAGTAAAAACACTTAGGAATGAATTTAACAAAACAAGTGCAAAAAGTAGACTCTGAAAACTCTTAAATGTTTTTGAAAGAAACTAGGGAAGATTTAAATAACTTGAAAGGTAAGCCACATCCATTAACCAAGACACTAGTATTATTAAGGTTCCACTGACTTCTAAATTTGATTGCATATTCAGAGCAAATCTTATCAAAATCTCAGATGATTTACTTGCAGAATCAGACTATGTGATCCATAAATTCATATGGAAATTCAGGGATCCAGAGCAGACAAAACAAGCTCAAAAAAAAGAAGAAGAAATAGAGAAGAATCACACTTCCTGATTTTAAAACTTGCTACAAAACTACAGTAATCAGACTACGTTGTACTTGTATAATGTTATCAATTGGAGTGTCCAGAAATAAACTTCATTCTCATAGTCAACTGATTTTTCTTGAGAGTGCCAAAAAAATTTAGCAGTGTGAGAATCATCTTTTCGGCAAATAATGCTGAGACAACTGGAAATCTACACACAAAAGAATGGAGTGAAACCCTTACTTTATTCCACACAACACAATCAAATCAATATGAATCAAAGAACTAAATATGATGGCTAATATTATAGGTCCTTAAAACTTATTGGTACACTTTTCATAAGGTAAAATTACAGTGTTTTCTTAACTATAACACCAAAATCATAAGGTAACAAAAGGGAAGGATAGATAAATTGGACTTCTTCATAATCAAAAATTCTTCCAATGATACTTTCAATCAGTGAAAATATAAGTCAAAGAATAGCACAAAATATTTTCAAATCAAATATTTAATAAGGAACATGTATTTCCAGTGTATAATTCTATATAAATAACTCATAATACAATAATATATAGACAGTGAAATTAAAAATGGGAAAAGGGTCAGAATGGACATATTTTCAGAGCCAATAACCAGTAGGCAAGTTAAAAGATGGTAACATTAATAGTAATTAGAAAAGTACAAATCAAAACCATTGTGAGATATCACTTTATATCTATTAGGATGCTGATAAAAAAGTAAAGGAATATGAAGGTATGCAAAAATTGTCACTCACATATTTTCAGTAGAAATTAAAATAGTGTATTTAGCTACTTTTTAAATTGAGTTACCATATGACCTAGGGTTTTAGAGACATGCACAAAAGAAATGAAAAGATAGATGTCCACAAAAATACTTGTACATGAATATCTACATTAAGCTTATTCAAAACAAACAAATGTGGAAACAACTCAAATTTTGATCAGTTGAAGACTAGATAAATAAAATGTTATATATCCATACAGTTAAATACTATTAGATATAAAAAAGTAAAAAAGTATTGTACCTTAACTATGATAAGTGAATCCAGACAATCAGAAAAGGCAGATGTAATAGTAGCATGACATAGACTGGTGGCTTCGCAAGGATAGGAGACAGGAAATAGAAAAAGATACAAGATTTCTGTGGGGCAATGGAAATATTCTAAAATTGACTGCAATATTGATTTCACAACTCTGTGAATATAATAAAAATCAATGTACTGTATAATGTGTAAATTCTATCGTATGTGAGTTATATTACAACAAATTTGGTCCAAAACCTTTGATAGTCATCCTAAAATGAAACAAGTTTATGAGAATTGTTTTCTTTATCAGATTTATGATCTATTTGCCATGGTAAATTAGTTTCTGGTCCAATCCCTGTTTCAACCCCTGGTGCAGAATCAAGATGCTTTTATATTTCAATGAGTTTCCACATTGATTGCTGAAGAACAGCATTAGGCAGAGAATGCTATGTGGATGTCACTTTGCTGCATGCAGTCACTTCTGCACAATAACCTTCCATGTGTGCTAAGAGAATGTCACCCAATTGTTCATTGCCTGTGATACTGCTCCATCCATGTAGTCATGTCTCATCTTACCAGGTCAGCATTTACCCAGTGGATGGCAAGAACTGTACTGAACTCATTGTGAATAGCACGGTGGCAGGTGAGCAATGCTAAAGTCTCCCAATTGTTTTCAGCACCAGTTTGATAGTTTAGAAATACCTATGAAATACAGAGTGGCAAAGATATTACTGATTTTTAAAGAAATAAAACTAATCCATTTCTGTTTTTGTACTAGGATAAGTGAATATTTACAAATTATTATCGAATCTAGGTCTCCTTTTTAAAAAGTTTATCTTCCTATGTCTCTCATGTTTGAAATTTATATCTATTTATAAATTCAGCAGCTATACATTTTGCATACGTTCAAAATTAAACCATTACTATTCAGTTGCAATAACTGAATTATTTTAGGTAAAATGAGGATAGTATGTGATTGACTTCTGTTTTGCCAGGCTTTCGCAGTTGCATATGTAAAACCTTTAATGTGTTAATGAGCCTTGTGAGCTCAGTGTTGAGTAAGAAGAGTTGAAAATTTACCTATCAAAATAGCTCTATTATGTACCTAAATTTGAATATCTTCTTTCAGTCGGAAAGATATTTGCTGATTAATGTTGTGATACTGTTCTGGCTTTTATCTAGTTGTTCTCCCAAAGCTTCATGCAGCCATAGTGGGGTTTTTTGGTTTTTTGGAGGTGGCTGAAGGTACAGTGTATGATTGATTGGTGGTGCAATGTTGGGATTAAGGGTGCTGGGATTAAGGGTGGGTGATTGCTAGATCAGTTCACTGATTGGACTGATACCAGCCTAATCCCAGTAGACTGAATACAGTATAAGAGATAAAAAGAGGCTTCTCTGTTTCTCCTTGCTTTTACTGTCTTCTGCCACCATGAACTGTTTCCCCTCTGCCATGTGCCACTCTATGCTGGAGCCGGTTGAGTAAGGATTGAAACCTCTACAAACTGTGGGTTAAATAAACCTTTCCTCCTTTAACTCTGGGGTCAGGTATTTTGTCTCAGCAATGAGAAAAGCAACTCAGACGGATGTCAT
The DNA here is from genome assembly GCA_004363535.1 of Dasyprocta punctata. NCBI lineage: Eukaryota > Metazoa > Chordata > Mammalia > Rodentia > Dasyproctidae > Dasyprocta > Dasyprocta punctata. Next base: position 51,344 of record RJWM01013411.1, read on the forward strand.
TTGCTGATTGCTGTCATTGCAAACCCATCCAGTTTACTTTCTCTTTCTTTTATGAACAACTAAATCAAACTTAAACTGATTCCTCACTTTCTCCACATATGTTCAAATGCCCCATCTCAGGCTGTGACTGGCTAAGGTTTGCATTTATTTGCCTGGGAATTGTGAGGCTCCATGGAAGAACTCATTATTTCCATTACCACCGAAAAAGCTGGATTCATGTCCCTCGATCTCTGAGAAAGGATCCCCCTTCCAGACACGAAACCCATGAGCCAAGCCAGGGTCAAATTCAAGAACAATTCAAAAAAATAACACAGGGAGCAGAGATAGTGTTTCTCACACTGGTTATGCTACTTCTTCTTTTCTTTTCTACCAAGAAAGTTCTTTTTCAGAGATCTTTCTTTTGAGGAACTTTGTGTGTACATTGGCATCCATATATTTCCTGATTGATTTCCTTTTCAAAGATCATATTTTTCTATCATTGAATAAGGCCCTGATAAACACACATGTCATTTCATCATTCTGCACCTGTGCAAGAATTGCTATAGAATAGAATCTTCGAAGTATAAATTTTGTGCTAAAGAAAAACAGCATATATTTTAATAAATATTGTGACATTATCCCTTCTGCTCTCAAAAATCTTCATTCATTTGCAATCCAACAATAATTTCTACATTTTTCTACATCCCTGATGATGTTACTTATTAGGCCTGTCAGTGGTGTCAGTGTAACTAGTAGAAAAAATTTTTTCTTGTGGTGATTTTCATGATTATGTTTGTGTTTAAATACTTCTTACATGTTTATTCATCATCCATACTTATTTTATCATACATTTTGCTGCTTTTTGGTTTATTTGATTGGAATATATATATACTTTTGGTACCGGAAATCGAACTCAGGACCTCGCACTTTTCAGGCAGATGCTCTGCCATTGAGCTATATCCCCAGCCCTGGAATATTTTTCTGGATGCCCTAGACTATTTAGCTTATAGAATTTATAAGCCCTTTTAACCTATATATCTTTCTGACATATGTCAAGACTTCAATATTTTTACTCATAAGTGTATCTTTAGATGTACTTTGTGGCTTTTAGCACTATAACACTTAAAGGAATTTTGTATTTCATCTTTTAATAAATTGTTAGTATATCTAGTATTTCAATTTATTCTCTTTAAAAATCTTGAATTTTGTTAAATTGTTTGAATTTTCACTTTCAGTGGTTCTGAAATGTTATAGTCCATGCGATTTCCCCAGAGTACGTGTTAAACCATAAATCGCTGGACACGCAGGTCTGAGATGGAGTCTGAGGCACTGCTTTGACAAGTTCTCAAGGAATGCTAAGTTCTGCATTCAAGGAACTACTTTTAAAGCTGATCTTTTATGTAACGAGTCTTAATCTATAGTAAAATAGTTTCAATGTTAGAATTGGGCAAGACTACAGCATAACATGGAAAAAGTAAGTGGCAGTGATAGCAGGTGTTTGTGTGGTATTATTCATGCAATGGTGATATTTCCACTATTCTATCATGTATGCTTATAGCAAGGTTCCTCTGGTGTGATTAACTCATCATTCTCCCTTAGTATACTAAAATATTTGTTTCCATCTTAGTAAGCATAAACTTTGCAGTGGACCTCTACTAATAGCTAATAGTAATACTTATATTTTAGTTTACTAAAAGATTTGTTCTGTTAGGAAAGATAAAAATCATGTCTACTTATTTTGAAGTTAATAATTGTGTTACCCCATTTCTTCTCTCAGTATTTCATGAAATGAAGTTCATGAATCAGTTTAAAAATGTTGAGATATTCTTGCACTAAGGGCAGCAATATAACTGTAATTGGTCTAATTCCTTTTTTTTTTTTTTTTTTTTTTTTTTTTGAGACAGGGTCTCATTATAGTTCCGGCTGGTATTGAACCTACTACGTAACCCACACTGGCCTTGAACTCAAGGCAATCCTCTTGTGTCAGCCTCCTAAGTGCTGGGATCATAAGCATGTGCCACCACACCCAGACTATATTATTCTTATATGTAACTTGTTATAGTATTATAATCTATGCTTAATTGTGTTTAGGTCCAAATTGAGAAGTGTTCAAAATGCTCCCTCAGAGCTAAGTAGTTTGCATGGCAGGTTGGTGATTTTCAGCTATCA